>JAQQZZ010050792.1:15000-23435 GCA_030265115.1 Mopalia vespertina | reverse complement strand
GTCCAGAAAACGAATGTCAATCCGTTTATAACTTGTTTTATCGGCATTTAGAAGCTGGGATGATAACATAATAAGTAAGACTTTATGGATTTTCAACTGCATTAGCTTGAAAACGGTGCTAGTATCTGCACTGAAACATTGCGTATGCATAAACCCAGAAGTTGAAAATCCATAAAGTCATACTTATTATGTAATCCGTTTATAGATTAAATATCTTTCAAAAAGGAAACAGGTTTAGTTAATCCGCTTTCTGATTGTACATGTAGGTCATATTCAAATAATATTGTACCGAATAAAATCCTGTTCAGCCAACTATCCTTTTTGATTAGGTTCACATTTTTATAATTATTGATTGTTAGTCGTTTAAATCCGATATTTAAATCTGGCAATAGCGAAGTGGGTACATTTTTGTGTCACAGGTCATACAACCCCGCGATATTCCAGATTGATTTCAAAGAAGGAGGGGGCCCGCGGCCGTGGCTTATAGTAGTTAGTGAGTGCGCTTACTAATCCTACTGCCATGTACTGTCACAGGATCGAATCAGTCTGTTGACCTTCAGGTATATGATTGAGAAACACAATGTGGCGCCGTGGTGGTTTTAACGAGGTTTCCTCCCGGTTTTCCACCGTAATTAGACAAGGAATAGTGTGAAGTGAAAGTGAAATACCCTTGAATACGACTCTAAACCCCAATTAAACGTCGACGGAGGCGATACAGCTAATTATTAGCGTAAAGTTTAAACCCATAATACACTCTAGTTGCACTTAAACTTAGTTAGAAAACTACAATACCAAAGCTGGCATTAAAATATCAAACGTATATATTACGGTTTTGCTAGACACTTCGGGCTCCAAATAGAACAAATTTATTATGCCTTTAAATTAAAGCATCTGCTAGTGAACATTGAATTCGAAATTCTAATCATATTACCTTACATTTTAGCCGATAATTAACTTTTCCAGAGCTCATATATTAATATAGCCATTTTTACCCATTTTTTTAAAATGGCAGTTAATAGTCTTTGGCAAAATTTACTAAAAATATAATATTATACCAATATTTCGAATTTGTTGGGTGTGTTCGTACAGAGAATGAAGATTATAGAATATACTAATATTGGTATTGTCATCACTTTCTGGGAGCAGAAACAAAGCAAAAAATCAACACAACAAAACCAACAGCAACATTACAAATAAACGTATTCAAATATTCAGTGCGTATGTTTTTTTATGAATTGGACTGAATCACCCGTGCTGCAAAGACTATACTTAAGTAATACATGTTATTTCCACGTTACCCTTTATATTTATGAACTTCAATATATTTTTAAATCGTAGGAAATATAATTTGTTGATAAAACCTGATTTGAACGATCGTGTCACTTAATTATGGAACACAGACTCCTTGAGATTTTTGTCCAGTAGAATGGGGCCATCATTTCGGGGTAACAACACAAACCACCAGACTCGAAGGCAGATACAATAATCTTGAAATATCTTGAAGTATCTTAAAAACCAAAACACACCACAACATTCGTATTTTATATGTTGACACCCGCACCCCCTCCCCGTTCAAATATCAGAAAGAAAATACCTCTCAACTCGCTTCGATAGTTGAAAAGAAAAGCCTAACTTTAACTTGCATGCTGAAAATCACGTCGGCTGTTTACACGTAAACATGATATTATAGCTTGGTAAATACATATGGTAAACAAGCTGCAAGGTACACGAACGGAAATGTAGGCCTAATACTTATCAGTAAAGCGCCTTTTCACATTGGCTTTGAGCAAAATGCGATGACCCGTAACAAGAATTTACCCCCAGAGAAATGTTCAGTAAGGCGAATACAAACACGAATGCATGTTATTGACGAACCACTGTGATTGGTTAAAGGGTTGACTGCTCAGGTGACACGTGCATTGTCGACATATTTAACAAAAATGTATTGGTCTGCTTCAAGCCTACTCATACGTCACGCCCTTAGGATACGGCACGATCTTGCGGAATGATCATTAATTTAACAAATTTCGATCTTAGTATCTGGATAGGCCTACAGAACTATTAGAGTCTTTCTTTTCAATATGAATATATTTGACGTGTATGTCATTGGGGCTGAGAAAGGACCTAAGTGGACATGATAATAAAAAGCCTCCCAATTTCGTCGAACAGTTAGAAGTTAATATTAACAAGTGATTTGATTTGATTTGACACTTCTGTTCACCAAAGAAATTTATATTTAATAGAACTGTTAACAATTTTTTGGAGAGAATAAAGCCGTGAGATGAGATTTCTGACAGCTGATTATTGTGTATCCGTTCCCAGAGCGAATAAATACAGAATGTGTTGAAACACCAATAGAAGTCACTAGACCATACCATTGTAAAAGTTCAGACTGATATTAATGGATATCAGGACAAACAGACCTAACGTCTTAGTGTAAACAACCGGCCCAGAGGGTTAATAAACTATAACAAACAGATTTCGTGTAGGCCCTACAATAGCTTACTCGTCCTTGACCCCCTTCCCCCCCCCCAAAAAAAAAACGTGTTAAATAATACACGGAATTTAAAATAAGAAAGAGGAAGTTGTTTTTAAGTTTTAGTTCCATTCAGAGAAACCGGATTTCAATTTGTTGACGCTTCGGTGAATTATTTCACCCAATTATCTTTCGTCGTATATAAGACATGGCGTGGGTTATAAAATCATTATTATTTGCTACGTACGAAATCAAATATGTTTATTGAAAAAACAATTCGATTGCTTGCTGTATCTGTCGGTGTAGCGCTCCGTAAGTATTCATGCGTTCCATTTTAAACTGTTACAATATGTTTTTGGTTTATGTTAAATATCCGTCAGCGTGTACTACAATGTATAGTATTATTCGTTTAAACCCTGGACTGCCGTATTATTGAAAGTAATAAATAATAAAAGCCCATATATTTTCAATGCTTTTAAGTTAATAGTATTTTGAACATTTGAATATGGCTGAAAAGAAACTTATTAAAATACCAACGATGTGCCTGAATACTTGAAATTTGAAAATATTAATGACAACCAAATTAATTAATGGCCTAATTTTATATTTCAGTGTTAACACCATCGCCAGTTCTGAATGCTACCTTATCACCAATAGCAACTCCAACTTCAGAAGGTAAGCTTATGGTAATTCATATTCAATTCGCTGGAATGTTCTACTGTTGAAAACTATATTAATCGTAAAACTGAAAGATGACTAGTCTTAATAAAAATAAACACGACACCAAAGGCTTACATTAAACAATCTACAATTTTCTGTTTATAAAGTAGGATCTGTATTAAAATCTGTGGACAAATCGGAAGATATCATATGTGTATTGTTAGTATTGATCAAGCAGTGTACATGTGCGTACAGCGATCAGTACATATTTATGAATAATATACATAAAAATAAATTATTGACAGAAAGGGCAAACAGTTCTAACTGAATTTGATTACGCCTCAATTCAAAGAAGAAAGGACAATCCTTTCTGAATCCAGCGCAAATGAATCCATCTGTACCCTCGTTGGTACCCGATGCCACTTATCTCATTTTCGATGAATTGAGCGACATCCTAAATGTTTGAATTCAATTTTCTCCTGAACAAACATTATGCAGGACGGATGCGCTTAAAAGTTCGCATGGATATCAACACACTGTGAATATTTGTCAAAGAACCAAGTAAAGGAATGTAACTCAGTCCTAAGACGAAATAGAAACGACAGAGATCCGATGTATCCATGGTCTCCTCTCGATATTATCTGTTTTAAGACATATTATGTTTCAATGTCTTAAACATTACTTCTCGTAATTACAAGATTTGAAAACTCGTAATTACAAGATTTGTTTTCTCGTAATTATGACAAAGTTCTCGTTATCGCGAGAAGAATCTTGTTATTACGAGAGTTTTGTTTATAAAAAAAATGTTATCCGTGGCACTATAAACAGGCTTCCGTATAATACTGTACATTGTCAGGAAGTTTTTTTGTGAATTGTTGTAATGACGAATGACATGACCCGCTGTGCTGTTGTCACGTAAGCATGCCTTGGAATGATTTAATTTGAAGTAAAGTTATAAAGGAAGGAAGATATATTTATAAGGACACCTTTGTGTGGATTTCGGGCGGGTTTGGTATAAATATACAATAGGACAAATCCTAAATAGGATAGGAGCATATGTTAGACCGGGTTTTCTTCCTTTGTTCCGGTTTTGCTCGACACATAAATGGAAGCGAAATAGCCACGGCATCGACACGATCAGATACATCAATTAAAGAAACAGATAAGTATAAGTTTTATTACATTTCTTTAATCGAAGATTTTTTATTTTATTTATTAAAATCAACAAGACAACTTTCTTTAGTATCCGAACTCAACTGTTATGAAAAGTTTTAAAAAGTCGTGACAGTGCATTGTATCACTCGGAAGCTAGCTGCTCGTGCATACTATTTCATTTGGAAGTAACAGTAGAATCTACCATGTACGAGAACTTTACCAAAACGCAACAACAAATACAAACAAAAGTTGCCATGGCCTTTCTTTCAGTCTTAATAAGTTTATTAATTTAAACTTCATTTTAATCAAAAAAAATAATAATATAAATATACAGGGGTCATTTATTATGCCGAGCTATTCAATAAAATGATGGATTAGAGGACTTCACACCGTGTTAAATGTTAACATATATTATGGAATCCTGGGGATTTTACCGGCAAACTGGATAACATCTTTGAAATCTATTGTTTTCAAAACATTCGTTATCATTAACGTGTCGAATCTGTTTAAAAATAAAAATTTTACTCCCAGTTTCATGCGATGGCAGAGGTGCTAGTGAGGATTTTACCGATGTCCCGGATCCGCAGGGTGGATTCATTACGTGTAAGTATTTTCGTTTTGATTAATGTATCCCAAATACCACCATCACTGTTTAATACAATGTCTGCAGTTCCAGAATGGTCATGGTGCATTTGAAAAGTGGGATAATCGACTATATTATTTCTCTTAATATGAAATGAAAAAAATTGAAAAAAAAAAGTGTTTGTCGTTATTTGGCATTTTGCACATTAGTCACGTTTGTTAAGTGAGTTTTCATGTTTGCTTTGTTTAATTTAACAGTAAAAAAATGAGTGCTTTTATTAAGACATGTTGTAAGTTTTTAAAAATAGACCACAATACATTAACAAGCGTGTGGTGGGTTATCCTGTAAACCAAGCATTCTCTTTTAGTGTATTCAAGTTCAACAGGATATTATTATTTTATATCTTTTTTAAAATAGTCTAAAATAATTCCAAACCTGGCAAATTTGTAACCACATGCTTTTATACTTAACGTAATTTGAAATAGACTTTATTTGTTATGTGACGACAATTGTCGTAAACTGTGAAATGATACTACATGTAGTTCGTATGTAACATCATGATTAAGCGCAAGTTTTTGAAACAGACTAGTGAAATAACAAGTGTTATTAAAGGGTAGTTGAATATTAGTTTTACGGTTGAAGGATATCCTGATATTTCACAGAAATATGAATTATAATCTGTTATTATGACGTTGATAGAATAATAGTCACATCAATATCAGACGATTCCGTTTGCTCTCAGTTCTAAGGGGAAAAAGAAGCCTATTTGTTTGTGATGTCTTTGTGCTATGTCTTGTTATTTTTGTGGCCTGCAAATGTTTGTTGCCACATATAGAGAGTGGTCAACTATTGGGCTGGCATTGTTTATATGAGTGAAACAACCTTAAGTACGGTAGGGATTATATTATTGATTTATTGATTTTATTTTAATAAAATAACATAAGAACGAATGAGATAGTAGTGAAGTGAAATACTTATACGCTTATGTCTCTTTTCAGGGTGTACGAGGCGACATGGAACCTGTGTAGATTTTACGAAGGACAAATGTGACACGGCCTACTACAATGTCGACAGTCTGGGCTGCAAAGCCAAACATGGCGAAAACTTTCTGTGTTGTATGAATGAAGCTATAGGTAAGTACGCACATAATTCAATCACTCAATCCATTTGATGATTAATAGTTTTGATATTTTGTTTAAAAGTGGTAAGAATCGTATTGTGGAATAAAGTAAGTTAACAGTATAAAACGTCTATATATGGGTTCACAGTTCCGAGAATAAGCCCCGCCTACTTCTGTTTGGGACGCAAATAACACCATATATGGCAGACTTCAAACCCATGTATAACCCATGTATATAGTAAACTGTTCACCATATATGGTCAATTGGGTTAAGTTAAAAGCGATGCAACTTCCGTATGGAACGCATACATTACCATATATGGCAAACTGTAAACCGTGTATTGGCGTCGGTGTGCTCAATATATAACAAAGTGATTGATGAATGATGCCATATCGATCAGTTTAAATCTGCAACTCCTATCCCTTCTGATATAAAGGACCTGATTGTTTCTGATTCAGCTGATTCGCCATGTACAACACATAGCCTTTTCGAGGAGCAGGAATTCAAATGTATGGATGTGGAGGTCTGTGAGAAGAGGAAAGGAACAGTTTTAAAACCCAAAGGCTTGTGTGGGGGGAAATCTTGTAGGAAATGTTGTCGATTGTTAGATCCGAACACTCTGGTAACAACAAATCCAACACAAACCACATTGAGTGACGAGCCAACGACAATCCAGCACCACGAAAAAACATCTGGTCATCAGAGCACATGGACAACAACAACTCCGCACCAAACTTCATCCACGCCTCCCCAAAGTCAGACACTTGTACCAACTCAAACTATACCAACCGCAAAAACTACCACATTTACCACGCAACATCCTACAGTCTTTCCGACCCATCAACCAACAACAACATCAACCGTCGGAACAACGAGAGAACTGACAGCAGCTCCGACAACACCTTTAAACGGTAAGCTTCTCTGATGGAGTAAACACAATTTGTTTATTCCAGTAAATAGCACCACTTTACTGAAAGCACTAGCGCTGTTTTTGGGCTGAAATGATTCGAAAAAGCTAAGGTAGTTATGTTAGCACGCATTACTTATCCATTTTCCCCATCTGCCATCACCATTATAATAATCCTTATCGACGTCGTCTATCCAAGGTCAAAAGGTTTGGTAATCCAATCCTCTCCCATTTGCTTTATTTACTGACACGTCAATCACTATTCGAGACGCGATTATTCCAATCGTATAAAGAAACCACTCGGAGCAAAACTAACAAACAGTCCAGACACTGTGACTAACTTGTCGTATAACCAATTATTTTGGACCCCAAAAAACTGCGGTGAATCTTTTCTATAGTTCGTTTGCGGTATCCTACTTCCTTTCTTTGTTGTCTATGTCATCACTACAACTTAGAGAATGCCATAGCAGACTATCTGTACTCACATGTGTCCTATTTCACCTAAGGGACAAGAGTGAGTCGACCTTTTTGTGAATTCTTTACATTGTACCTTGTGGTTGTGTTGTCTTGACATTATGTTTCGCCAATGCCGTCAAGTATGGTTCCCTTCAGTCATTGGACTGTCACGACATTCAAGTCAAATAACTTCAGGTATTGCGAAAACCCCGAAACAAAGAAACACATTGAACAATTTTGGTGTCTTTTAGAAAGTGAAGATTAACAGTATATTCGTTATTTTGGGATAACACTTTCTTAGTTCGAACCGATTCCAGTTCAGAAAATTTTGCAGGTTGAAACCCGTCCGGGAATCGAACCCACGACCCAAAATAACGAATATACTGTTAAAGACACAATCTCAATAAGCCTGATATGCTGGGTACATGATCTTTTATTGGACAAGAGACGACCTCATAACACTCTTATGTGTTTACAGGCAAGGTAGGAAAAAACGAGAGGTCAGCGATCGACTTTCCACTCTGGCCATCTTGACACGGCAAGGGCGAAAAGTAACAAGACAAGAGTTATATCATTTCACCCATGCCACCGAAAGCGATGCTAACATATTATTGGACTATCCAATAATATAAAGCCCCTTTGCCTACATATTCCTCCCAGAAAAACTAACAGGCACGTTGGAGACTGTGATTTAATTGTAATTTAGCACTGACATTTGTTCTGGTCCCCACCAAGTGGCCACAAACGTTCCTGACACCTGTGATATCCCGTTCTTTGGCTATAGCACGCCCACAATTAAGAAATGCCTTATCGTTTTTGTTAGACAGTGCGTAAGGTTCAGTACAATAGGTTGGGCTTATATAATATGTAGCTACCAGCTAGTGAACAAACTATTAGTTTGAGGAAATATAAATATTAAAATTAGGCGTTTTCATCACCTCTAACATTCAGAATTTTAACGGGCAGAGTAGAAAAAGGAATATCTATCCACGATCTTGTTTTTCAAGATGCCATGAAATGTAGCGAGAAATGGCAAAGAGCATTGGCTTCGCTATGGCCATAACGCAAGTGCTCGGA
>JAQQZZ010050792.1:0-12500 GCA_030265115.1 Mopalia vespertina | reverse complement strand
TCTGACTTGAAGGATCTATATTCACTATGACTTGTCTAATATATGGAACGTCAAATGCTACTTAATGCTACTGTTTGTTGAGGTTAACTTGACTTTGCTCTTAATTGGTCCCATATATAATCGGCAATGCTCATATCCACAACGAGGCTGAAGTTGTCTCCTAATGGGTTATGGACTAGAATGTGTATCTGCTATCCAACGTGTGTTTTTTTAAAAGATTTTATAAGGCTTGGGCTGTTGTAGGTATTGGTAAATTTGACCATTACCTTATCTTTAAAAATGAGTTGAAGGTAGTGTGAACCGTCAGTTCTTTAGCTTGAATCTTTTTCCTAAACCTCTGAATTCATACCATCCCTTTATTCTTGCATCGCCTCGTGTAAGATCGATATTGTCAAGGTAGTTTGAAAAACTTAAATGTTATAATGTTGGCAAACAATGTTATCATGTTGTTCTATTTTTGTTATATTGTTAGGTAACGTCAATACAAAACAACATGTCTCATTTTCGTATCTTTAGAATCATTATTGTTATAAATCTTTAATTACCTGATAATGAGTTTTCTGATTTGGTTCATAAACAGACACGGGCATAAAAGTATCAGTTTATATATTTTTGTTTACAAAAAGATTTTTTTTGCCGCCATCTGGAATCGAACTTGGACCAGCGTTCTAACTGAATGAACTTCAAAGGCTCATTGTAGAACTACCACAAATTTGTTAAGTTGTGATACAGAATAGTAATTTATATAACCAATATTAAACTTGTGTAGGAGGTCAGCGCAAATTACAGATATTGTATATTATGATAGGTACTTGGATGTTTATAGAGTTATGTTAGTCATGCTTTACTCTGCCCAAACCTAGACTGTATCCGTCATATCAGCGAAGGTATACAACGACATTAAGTGTTATTTTTTACTTTCACTTTCGTTGGACACGGACATGGTATTTAAGCTGATAAGGTTATATAAGGTTGAGCCAAGAAATATTTCCTGAATTCCCTTTAATGTTATTCCCGAAAGACATAGAGTATGACATAAGATCTGTTAGAGTTTGAATGCCGTTATAATGTCTGTTCTGTATGGATGCAAAAGTGAATCAGCATCCATATCGTGGTGACATATTAGCTTATTAATTTTGTCAAATTGACCAAAGATTTATTTAAGTGGTATCAAGTATTGAATCAAAACTGTCTGTGTGTATGGTATAGAAAATAGTTTCGACAACACGTAATATTAAAAAAAAAACAATATTGACTATTTTGTTTATGTTATTGTTTATGTCTCAATATTCAGATTCGTGTAAACTCAAATTCCGAATAAGGATTTATATGATACATCTTTGAAACTTTTAGGAGGTGCCAAATAAAGTAGACTAAATAGATACACTCCCCTAGCTCTGAATGGTTAATTGGTATTGTGTCACATACATGTACAGCAATATTTACCATCAATTAAGATACACGTTCATTTACGAGATTTGTACTTTCTTTCCGAGTGGCCCTATAAACACATTCTTGTCGATGTGAAGATTGTGAAGTCAAACCTGTAATTAGTTAGCTTGGAAGAAAGGTCCAACAATTGTCAATATGTGGAGGAGAATAAAAGCAGTCTCACAAGATAATAAATTGTCACAAATGTATCAATAAATAATCAGAATTTACAAAACTACAGCGAACTTTTTCTTTTACTTTTCACTTCCTTAGTTTTGTTAAATGACTGGAGTTGTTTTGGCTTTTGGTGTATTTAATTAATATGTTGCTTTGTATTTTACTACAATGTCTGCACTATATTTATTGTTTTCTGTGTAAGTGTAAGTTTGGTTTTCTTTGGTTTTAGTCTCCTGCGATGACATTGGTTCCGAGGATCACTTCGTCGGATTGCCAGCTCTCCTAACGTGTGAGTTAAATGTTGTATATTCCAGTGACAGGAATTCTGTCGAAGTGATATGAATATTTTCCTAGTGACATGAATACTGTTCTAGTGATAGTAATGTTGTCCAAGTGACATGAATACATCTTAGTGACATGAGTACTGTCCAAGTGACATGAATACTTTCATAGTGACATGAATACTGTACAAGTGACATGAATACTGTTCTAGTTATAGGAACGTTGTATGAATACTTTCCTAGTGACATGAGTACTGTACAAGTGACATGAATACTGTTCTTGTTATAGGAATGTTGTATGAATACTTCCCCAGTGACGTGAGTACTGTCCAAGTGACATGAATACTTTCATAGTGACATGAGTACTGTCCAAGTGACACGAATACTTTCATAGTGACATGAGTACTGTACAAGTGACATGAATACTGTTCTAGTAATAGAAATGTTGTCTCACTGATATGAATACTTTCTTACGGACATGAGTACTGTCCAAGTGACATGAATACTTTCTTAGTGACATGAGTACTGTCCAAGTGACATGAATACTTTCATAGTGACATGAGTACTGTACAAGTGACATGAATACTGTTCTAGTAATATAAATGTTGTCACACTGATATGAAAACTTTCTTAGGGACATGAGTACTGTCCAAGTGACATGAATACTTTCTTAGTGACATGAGTACTGTACAAGTGACATGACTACTGTTCTAGTGATAAGAATGTTGACGAAGTGATATGAATACTGTCCGAGTGACATGAATACTTTCATAGTGACATGAGTACTGTCCAAGTGATATGAATACTGTTTTAGTAATAGGAATGTTGTCACGCTGATATGAATACTTTCTTCGGGACATGAGTACTTTCCAAGTGACATGAATACTTTCTTAGTGACATGAGTACTGTCCAAGTGACATGAATACTTTCTTAGTGATATTAGTACTGTTCTAGTGATAGGAATGTTGTCACACTGATATGAATACTTTTCTAGTGACGTGAGTACTATCCAAGTGACATGAATACTGTTCTAGTAATAGGAATCTTGACGAAGTGATGAATACATTCCTATTTAATACTGCCGAATTTATGGCAACGTGTTGATGTCTCGTTGGCAAGGACTTTCTAATAAAAACCTTCAGTTTTTATCTGATTGCTGTGTTTAATGACAAGCCACACACGACACTGATTGTATTAAGTTTAAATACAGAAGTTATATTTTCTTCATCTTATCTCGAAATTAAGAGATTATATGTCGTGCTTAGGAGCTAGTATGTCGTAAAAACGGCATAATTTTAGCATGTTAGCAAGTCGTCATCACGAGTTAGTATGTCGTATTAAAGAGTGAGTTTGTCATTATGACTTACTCGTAAATACGGGATATAACGCGTAAAAATGACATGCTTACTCGTAATAAAGAGTTAGTTTACTCGTAAGTATATCTTATTAACTCGCTTCAACGATATACATGTAGCTAACTCGTAATTACGGTAAACTAGCTCGTATTCTTATAAACTTTTAACGAGATAGGTTGAAGAAAAAGTGGAGATCCACATGACAATTACCGGCTTCCGTATTGAAACGATACATTCTCGTGAGCTTCATGGATTTTTGTTTGTTATTTAACTGTAATTATACCTGGTGTGTTGTTTGCTTTACAGGGTGCGAGACTAGAAAGGGTACGTGTGTTGACCATACCATAGGCCCCTGTATCACAGCTTATTACGACAACGATGACATGGGGTGCAAAGCTCGGTATGGTGATAAATTCTGGTGTTGTATGAGCTCCATCATTGGTGAGTATGGGCAAAACATTGTTTTTAATTTAGCCCGGAGAGTATTGCGTTTATAGCTGTACGATATAATTGTTATAATTTAGTGAGTCACTTGTTCATGTGAATTAAGTGTGTTTAATGCTTTTGAAAGGTGCTTATTACTCCTAGTACATACTTGTATTAGTATAGTTTTACAGCCATTGTTTACTTAGTATGAATTATTCTTTCAGAAAGTATGTATTTTCACGTGACTTTATATTAGCCATTATTTGACAATTATATAATGCATTCTTGTCATGCTACATATTAGTTTACCTAAATAATTAATTGTATAAATAAACTTTACCATTGCAAGATAAAATAATAAAGATATTCCAACTGCATATTATATTATCAGAATTAGTCAAGTGAATCACAGTAAAGTTTATTATATCATAAAGTATTATCAGAAGTCTTTCAAGCAGAAGTATGAAACCAGCCATTACCCAGTCTCAACGGGGCATTGTGACCAGACTAGCGCTGATTGATGAAATAGCGACCCCGTATCGAGACATAGAGAAACCTCGAAGGACATGAATTGGATGTGGAATCATGGATAAATCATGCTAACACTGTTTTTAATTGCTTTTCAAAGTAGATATTTTACCCATAAGACGTCAGTGGATTCTGAAATTCAAACTGCGCGAAACAAACGAAATTCCCCATTGCGAAATGAGTCACATGGCACTATGAAAGTCCACTGAATGTCACAATGCTGTTGCGACTGGGTAATGGCTGGTTTCATACTTCTGCTTGATATACTTCTGGTATTATGTATAGTAGGAATTCAAAACATTCAAACCACATTATACCATAGTTGAATTAAATAACACAATATAATCCTGACATATATGGTTAAAAAGTGACCTTCGATTCACTAGAACGAACTCTAAATTATTATAAAAGTCCATCGTTAGCATACACATCGTTCTCTACTGATATATGTCACCATCCTCATCACAACGAAGAAAGGTTTGTCCGGAAAATCAAGACATATTGAAAGTTTTATATATCAAACGAAGTGTTTCATTTTGTCAAAACAATTTGTGTGAAAAACAATAACAGTTTTTAAATATACCTGTAAAGAGTAATGTAATGCTGACCCTTTGGTTGATTTTGAGGAAAATAATTTTTGAAAACCCAGTATCACGCAGAATATGTGTCAAAATACTATGAATATCTATATTTTTTGAAAGTTTGGATGATCAGAATTATAAAAATGTACCTTTGGTGAAGATCCAATTTTATAGCTCGTTCCTGAATAAACTTGAACTTGTATTAAACCAAATATCTAAGAACTCAATAGAATCATTAAACTGGATTAAATTGGATCTTCGCCAAAGGTACATATTTATAATTCTGATCATATACAGCTCCTCTCCATACAAATATTTGTATATTGTATATTACATGAATATTAAAAAATATATATATTACATCTACCTATACATACATATACAATACGATACAAATAGCAAAGATGAATTATATAAATTATCAAACTTATATTATTGTGAAACGGTAAGTCGAGTATTATTTTTGGCTTCAAGTATTTCCTTACGTAGTTTTAGTCCTTTAACAATGTATGCAGACACAGAATGTAGTTTTTGTTTATGTTTTGGGCACAATAACAGTTTAGATTTATGCATTGAAGGCCATGACCAAAACATTTTTTTGAAGTATTTTTTTCTCAATTCGGAACAGACAGGGCAGCACCTGTTACTTCATTCACCACTGGGACATAAAGCCCCACACCCTAGTCTGCTGTGATAATCCTATTAATCTCCAACACCTGTAGTCAATGGCTTGGCGATATGCTCGCTGATGAAGCTAAATTCAGGGCTGAAACTGAGCTATTTATAATTGGAATTTCGAAGTAATTTTTTCACTGTCATAAAGTTGGAATATTTTAATTTAAATATAAAGCATAACAAAATGTTGAGGTCAAGGGATCCAGCAAGATCTTAATAGATTGGTTTGAAAGTCAATATATCCTGCAATGTCAAGTTGAGTTGTAACGATCCGGAATATATTACCAAGATTTTCTAGAATTAGAAGGAGCAAACTCAAGTTCTTAAGTCCCGAGGGGAACCAAATGGATTGCGAAGGCAATTTCACCGTGTCTTGTGCATACGTATCATCACTGAATGTCATCTGGTGCACAATGCACGTTCAGAAATGTAATAAAACGTCATTCACTACATATTTATTTTCGGTTACAGCGGACGGCCAGTGTACTCTTCATGAACAGTTTGAACCAACTAAATCATTTGAATGCATACATGTGGATAACTGTATATTGAGGGGTGGAGTTGTTCTGAAGGCCAAGGGTCTTTGCGGAGGAAAATCTTGTAGAAAATGTTGTCGTTTAGACCCTCCGATCTGGGATGTTGTACCTAACCCTTTAAATTCATCTCCGGGCATGATGGCCTCAATGTCCCCGCCACTGATAACATCAGAGTCTCTTACTCCTCAAATAACCACCACACCGATACTGGATTTACCCACGCCCCCTGTGGGAGCAACACCAACACCACCATGGGAAACACCTTTACCTCCATCTTCAACGCCAAGCGAGACAACACCCCCTACAACTCCAGTGGAAGAAACTACAGAGGAAGGTACAAACAAAGGGAACATAATGCCTTTACAAATAGTTAATACAGATCGAAATAATAGCCAATTTTAGAATAGTAGTCACTGTATCCAAACAGACTTTTAAAAAGTTGTATGTTAGTATGTAATACAATTTTACCCACTGGGATCGTCACACAGGCGTGTAGGAAGTCTTATAAATCCCCTTTACAATGGGAATCACATTGGTGTTACGGGACGTGTCACTGCATTTCTAGGATGATAAATTATGTCAAATTATGTGTGCCTGTTTAGATGGGCTAGAGTATGGCATAGGAACCAATTCAATCCTGTGTATATTTAATACATAGAAATGTTAAACAAATCTTTGTTATTTTTGCTAATTGGCAAGTTTGTGAAGATGATTCTGTAAAACTATTTCATTTCAACAGCTCCTTGCTTTACCAAAGAAGAGATGGATGCATTAAGAAAGAAGATATCATCTTATGAAGGCATAAAATTTAAGGCATATGACGCGAAACCCAACGACCCAAAAGTGATTGACTGGACAATATGTAAGTACAAGGATCTTTTTCGTAAAAATAGCATAATTACAACCCCTAGTAAAACATTGCTACAATTCTAAGTGGACAGTACAGAAGTAAAGTGTATATATTTAACAGTATCTTCAGTTAAGTTTAATTGAGTACTTTTTAACACTGTACGTATAAGGGCAATTCTCTTTGATAACGGCAATGTACTCTAACATTAAAAGGTCAAATTAACACAAAACGTGATATGTGAATTGCTTGTTCTGTTGAAAACTGTATGTTCCTTCAGCGCAAAAGCACTAGCAGCTTCGGAGTTTCACTTGTCTGCTTTCCATACATGCGGCATTATATAACTGATTTGCTTTGACAAATAGCTATAATGTAAGGTAATACAAATAATGATAATAATACTTATAACAAAAACAAAACATATAATTGGCTGAGAATAAAGTGTGAGCTAATTAAAACTAAGATGTAATTGCCAACCGAGCCGTTTATAGTACACAGTAACAGGCTTTCTCTTTAAATAATTTAAACAAGCGTTTCAAACTAATTCCAGACAGCAAGTAATAAATATCTATAGCAAACTATTAAATTCTGTCAAAATAAGCATGTCGCAGCTAGCATTGCATGAATTACACCCTCTGACTAAGGGCAGTTTGTTCCTAGCAAAGCAATTGTTGAATTTTCTTCGCATGGGAGAAATATTATTTTTTCAACATAGCAAAAACATGTAATGGTTGTGCTAGTGTCAATTACTGTTGGAACACATTGCTGTCACATACGCGAACCAAAGATGAGCACTACGTAAAACACCGGTCAATAAATCATTATGTGATTTGTTTTTACACAGGTGTCGGATTTAACTTAAAGCGAGACGATGCAAGGGCTGTGTTCAAGAAAGTCCTTCCAGGTGTGAATTTTGATGAAGTTTACAAAGAAACAAAGGCACTAACAGAAGAACAATGTTTGGCGTTGCTGGAGGTGAGCTGACAAATTATGGAATAAAGCTATAGTTGTCAAAATAACGCGGAATTGATGTAGTATAGTTCAACATTCCAAAACTGCACAAGTAACAGACATTAAATATGGTTACCATAATTAAATTGTATCCTTAGTGCTAATTTAGACTACACTGCGGGATGAAATGCTTCCACATGTAACCCACAGAATTTATTTAATAAAGTCTGACATGAGAAGTTTCGCTAATTTAATAATATTAGCAGCATCTCCTATGTTAGATTCCATTCCCATGCGGATCACGTTCCGAGCAGTTGGTTTTACTATAAAGAACATGATTTGACTGAGTGGTCCATGAGTGTTTATATGTATGTCATAGACTTGATTCTCATTAGGATCACTTCAAACCAAATTGCGGCGGGTTGGGAGGGACCTGCTTATTGGCCTGGTTCTCTCGTAGCTAAAGTGCAACATGAAACCGATATGCCTTGTTATGTCGTGTGATTGTCCTGTCCTGTCGTTCTGTGTTGCCAACGTAGAGGGTGGATTCTTTCACCGACTCGGCTAGCAGGCCGTCATTTGAATGAAAAAACTTAACTACGGCGCTAAACCCCAACCTAAGTGATTGGTCTTTCTGTCTGTGCAAAATGAATAACATATAGTTAGTTCTTCAGATCTTTTGTCGAAGAACTTTATCATTATTAGTTACATTAGATTCATTGACTTCAGATTAATGATCTGAAACAATACGACAAACTCTTCATTCACGCTTCCGCCACTTGCAACAAACAAAGACAAGACAGGATAAATACAGGACAATCACAGAACGTAATACAAAGACATCCCAAACCTATCGGCTTCATGTTGCCCATTACCTTTAAGAGCAGCGTTGCGACCAGAAGCTCGCGCCCAACCATCCGCTGTATATACAGCTCCTTGTTGAGTAACACCTTTACATACCGTCATACGATACGTGTCCACCGTTGAGACAACGCACCCTGTGTGTTGTCTATTAGTAAATGTAATTATTACATTTATAGAAGCGTTAATTAATCATGCAATAAGATTTCCATTGAATTTCTTTTTCAGAATGACTTAAACGACAAGTATATCCCAACTGCAAAGCACGTTGCTGGTGCTAAATTTTGTGAATTGCCACTCAACGTGAGAATTGCTATAGTGAATGCTGTCTACAGAGGCGATTTGAAATTTAGCCACCAAACAGCCATACATATCCGGAATGGCGAGTGGTGTAAAGTAAAGGCTGAGTATTTGAACAATGACGAATACAAAAACGCTGTGAAAAATGGAATGACAGGTGTTAAAACAAGAATGGATTGGAACGCGGAGCAATTCCAGTCTATGTGTAAAGAGTAACAGAACATTTATTGGTTAGTAATTTTAGAAAGAAGTGGACTGCTTTTTTGTGCGGATTGGGTTAAAGTATAAAGTTGAAAGTTCCTATATTCTCTGAATAAGTGAATTGTACATGTATATACCTATCCGTGTATATAACTTTTAGCTTTAACATTGATTGATTAAGTGGTGTTTTACGCCGTGCTTGAGGTTATTTCACTTATATGACGGCGGTGTATGCCAACACTAATTGACACTTGCGCAACCACAAAATGTGGCGTGTTTGGCCACTGCTGGAAAGTTAATCCCCCCATGGTGCTAAGGAAAGACAACTTTGCCACTTTTCAAACAAACTGCCTTAACCATAGGACTTTTAGAAGGCAGTTGTTCAATAACACAGGTAAACAACCTATGGACTAACAAGTTCTAAGTCATGTTCCTGTGTTTGTTATTCACACCCATTTCAAGCCAATTAAATATCTCATAATTATGTAGCTAACCTGTGTTTTTAATATGTATGGTAAAAAAATAACCCTTTGTAAACCTAGTTGTATAGATGTTCAGATGTTCTGGAAAACTTGAATTCAGGAACATCATGTTCTGTTTCAAATTTGTAATAAAACAAAACGTTTGAAAAAATAAAAGTAACAATACTACCATGGTGGTTAATATTCTACTCCCGAAAATCAGGTTATGTGGTTGTAACAAAATTCTGTATGGTATGATTTGCCATTTTGATTGAACACATTTGTATATATATTTTTTTGTGTGTAGACGCATAATGATATTTCCATACAATTACACAAGTTATGTTGAAATGTTGGATCGTTTTACAATGATGTATAAAGAACGTAATTTATTTATTATTTATTAAATTTATCTATTCCTAATAAAATAATTATTTATTTGATAAACGTTGTTGGATTTTGTTGCGACTGTACAACTGTACAACTATAAATAATCTTGTTTCTTTCACGAATATGGCAAAAGCTGACGTAACAGAAATCAACAATTTAAGTTGGACGTCCGATTAATGCACCTTTCTAATAAATTAATTTCAATTAACCGTTTGGAGTTGGTATACACCTGTATTTTGTAAAATTATGAATTTCAAATTGTCAAAACATGGATTGATAAGGATGTTGTGTATTAGAATCAATCTACATTTGATCTTGGTGGTGCTCATGCCAATAAGTGTATGGAGTACTAATTATGTGATCAAATTGGATGCATTTCTAGTCCGTACAAATTATATTTAGTCCTTACCAGCTATGTAGATATTTATAGAGAGTTTTAGAAACGATAATTATGCCAGTGTTAACGCTGTGTACGCTAATATAGGCCTAGTCTATACATATACATGATAAGCAGGTAAACGTTTGAATATGAACTCTTCCTCCATGACATTTAATTTACAATCATCAAATTGGCGCTAAAGCCACTGAAAATCACCACAAAAACTACCACCACCAACACCACCACCATAGCAGAGACACATAGCCTTGTGACCTGATTGTCCTGCTCGTTGTGTCTGCTAAGCTGGACTTTAAACAACACCAACAACAACAACCACAACAACAACAACAACCTGTTAAAGTAAGGAGTAAATAGCCTTTTCCCAGGATATTTCACTTATACGACGTTGATGTACTTCCAACGAAAACACAGCTGCATTATCATAATGAGAATGATAATATGAATGACAGTTATTGTCCTAACAAATTTACAGGATGAATTTACTCAATCCATATTGTCCTGAACTAGACAGCTGTATGGGCATTAGCACAAGGCACAGGCTATGTTTAATGTTAATTTGTCTAACTCGATTAACTCGACATGAAACTTGATCACAAACAGAGTTGAGCCAAACACCAGTTTAAGTGTGGATTGGATATTGAGCAGATACTGCGAAATGGAACACTTTGCGTTTTTAATACATTTCTTGTAACTTTCATTGACAGAGTGCACAATCGGCGAGAGAGAAGAGCGCGAAAGAATTGAAACATTGCTTTATCCAAAATCCAAGCATTTTCATTTTAGCTTGCTAAATAATTTTTACAATATATATCGATCCTAACACCGATGTTTACTTTTGTTTAAGTAGTGGCAAAACAGATGAAAACACTAAGTATCATATTATATCATTTTACACAATGCCGCAGTTCCTTCAAACTGTTGTGGTTTTTAGGACAGTTAGAGGAAAAATTGATTTGGTAGGTTTTTTGTGTGTTTGGAAAAATTCTGGTCGAAAAGGACCCTTATTGTACTGTCTGCAATTATACTATGGACTGCAATTGTATCATAATACTGTAAATGAGATAAAATAACCAACAACTCTAAAACATCATCGACATACATAGGAAAATCCAAAACTCGTGATGAAGTACATATAAAAATGATTTTGGTTTTGACAGTCTCAACAGTTTCGTAACTTTGACCAAACACTTTCGCATCTTAAAGTAGTCCTGTTGCTTATCTGGACAACGATAATTTTTTTAAAAAGGATAATAAAATATCGATCTTATCAACGTGCTCGTTCAGAATATATTTTCAAAATCAGCCTAGATTGCCGCTCTGCTTTTCCTCATTCTCAGAGCTTCTGGGGCCTAGGCGTTTCGATGTTTTACATTTTAAATGGCTACCACAAACTTTCATTGCCTCTACGAGTTTCCTCGTTTTCGGAGCTTCTGGTGCCCAAGGCTGCCCTGGGACCCTCGCCATTGAGATGTGATAGTTGAGCCCACTCATTTACAATACCTGTATGCGCCACTGGGACTGTTCCGTCTGTTTTGGACATAAATCTGTTCAAATTAGTCGAGATCGAAACGTGTTGGCCTTTTTGGCGAGAAATCATCCGAAGTGCGCTCGAATGTTTGAGAGGCATACTTGGCGACTGCGCACCCTTCCTCGACAAACAGCCGATTTGTCGCCCTGCAGTTATTCGAGTACTACAACGTCATCGTGTAGCCCATGTTTTAATTGGACCAGCGACTGGGAAGCAAAGTAATGGCGATTATTACGCTACCTGAAATCAGATTTCAACCAAAGAAAAATTCATGACTTTTCACGATGTGGTTTATGAGGAAGAGAGACTCCTAATAAATTTTGTATGTTACATGTATATCAAAATTTAGGTACGGTAAATGTCCTTGGTCTAGTATTATTGGGCATTTGATTAAAACCGGAAGCGGGCTTACCTCAAAGCCTTACGTACAACCCGCTTGGTCATAAACCTAGTACCATTTTGAATGTCTAAATGTAGTGATATCCGCTAACGGTGTAAATTGTGCGGTCGTAGCAAGACAAATTACAGCTGTATAAATACACCGGGACTATGATTTGATGTCATTCAGCTG
>JAQQZZ010050781.1:0-10090 GCA_030265115.1 Mopalia vespertina | reverse complement strand
ACCCCCCCCCCCCCCCCCCCCCCCCCCTCGCAATTCCTTGTTAACAAAATAAATGGGAAAACATAATTTGACAATTTACTGATAAACTGTAAACTTGCAATACAGCTAACACTTCATGCAATGTCGTTACATTCCACTTATATCTCGGAACAATATAGCCGCGCCGTTGCATATGTTGCGATATTCATCCGTGTATAGAAATTCACAACACAAAACGTCAAAACAAAATCACATATTAAATTCCTATTTAAATTGTAGGTTCCTATTATATTGCAGTAATGGATGGGATTGTATTTCATCAAAGATTAAATTTAAAGGCATGTTAATGACAACATGGCTGGTATTGCGCGTTTGACCAAATTTTGCCAGCAAATTTGGCTGCCATTTATTATTTTTTCAATTTTATTTTATTCGGAAATATATTTTCAAATAAGTTGACAGATTGCCTTCAAATTTTACAGTAAGCTTTATTCAACTTCTATACTAAATTCATAGGATCGCTTTCCACCAAATTGCACACACCAATATGGTGATAAGCACCATGGCCTTTACTCTGAAGAAGCTGCTCTTAGACGAAAGTGATGGAAAAGGTGACCGGGATTGTGGGTATATATCGTCTGGGTTTCCACAGTATTTATGTCATTTAAGAAGACGTGCAAAATCCCTCTTATAAATGAAATTCTCCCTGGATATGACGTTATCTTAAAGCCTAATCAAGCCAACAAGATTACCGGCATGTTACGTGTTCTTTCTAGATTTAATTTAAAAATATTACCCATGTATCATGACTACGCATTGCTCATTACTTTTGAGTCAAATTGGTGTGTGAATTGAATACTTCCGCGAAGATGACTGAGTTTGTGTATACACCCTAAAAAAATAACACTTTCATAATTGTACTATCGTGTCTCTGTTGTTCAATAACATATATGCCCAATTGAGCAATCAACTACGTAAGCCCTACATTCGCCCTGTTAACATGTAGAAAATTCTCCCAACGCAGGAACCTCTCAACATCACTTTAATATAGGGCTAGCCCTATATACTGCCTAATTGTCATTTTGATTTAAACATAAACGAAGCTAAAGATACAATGTATATATTTATATAAATAATATATTCATAAAATATATGCAAATCTTTGACCGACACTTAGAAGCTATAGATTGATTTATAACGTTTGGTTTATTGAGAAAGAAAGTTCGGTGTATAGGCCTATAAAGGCCTATAGGCCTACTAACACCGGTTTCTTGCATTTGAAGTGTTGTACATGTATTTTGTTTATTTTTCATTTTTTGTATGTGTTAACTCTCCATATAGTAGTTATAACACAGGAATGAAAGATCGGAATTTCTAAAGAAATATGATTGAGATTTTCCAGGCTTTAGTAGGTCCTAGCAAAGTAAGCTTATAGCATAGTCCTATATTGCTTCGTTACTGCTTATCTGAAAGATAATATTAATGGGAAAAGTTTACTTAATTGTTAATAATCAAAAAAAGAAATTTTATGCCATAATAACATATTTTAATTTAAACAAAATGAGTGGTTATTTTAGAGTAGGTAATGTCTTATAATCTTCTGCACAATCAGACAGGCTGCAGGTTGGGACTTACAGTCGTGACTGAACATGTGTTGGCATGACCGGATGAGTTACTTCCCCTAGAACATGGGGATAGAGGGCAGGCATCACGTTGCTATGAGACAGTTGTTTGTGGTCTTGAGTAAAAGGCATTGAAAGAACACTGTTAAATATAAATATCAGGAGACGGTCTGAGAGTATTGCTATTATCGTTCTTGTAACCATCAAAGAAAACAGCAAACATGTCGGACATTGGATCAGAAGAGATGGAAGAAGAACAGGGGCCTTATTTAGGCGTAAGTAACCGTAAAGTGTCAAAAGATAGCCAGACGTTGTTGTTGGTTAAATGCAATTCTTACATTAAGATTTACCCTGTGCATGTCGTTCATCAACCATACATGTGTTTCTGAAATTTCATGATTTAAGCATTAGTTTGTTTGTTTTGATTTATTGGTCTAACTGTATGATTGACAAGTCGCCTGTAACATGCCACGTCTGGCCTTCCTCATTTTCTTGTTTAAATGAACGTTCTTGTTGCCGTTTACTTAAAACAAGTAGGCATGTATGTATATGAACACGATACATTTTGCCAAAGATAGCATATATCAGCTCAGTAGGCATAGCTATGTTAGTTGTACTTGGTCCGATAAGATTTAAACTGTATTGTTTTCTCCATTGTCGGGACACAGATTCTGACCACATAATTAAAAAGATATGGTTATAAATCGGCAAGGAAACATAGTAACAAACATGAATTGCATCTGTACAGCGCATAAGTTTTGATAACATTTATAATTATTTATAAGCGTCCGGGCCGCGGCAGCCGGCGGTACTATTTACTGTAAGCTCTTAAATAAAAACTTTGGCTCAATCCCCTTTTATTTGTTACATTGTAATGTTCCTGTTTATAAAAATCTACTTTTAATGTATGGCAAATAAATATCTGTAAAATCCTCCACTGATGAGTTTTTACAAAACAAAAAGTGACACACTGTATTGTATATAGAATATGCAATAAATGGCAGATAATCTGGATCTAGTATGCATAGATTTGACAAAATTTGTTATGTTTTAATGTTAACACCAACAGGAGTATGAGGGAGACCGAAACGACCGTGACGAAAGACATGGCCGAGGTAAAGCTACTCTACCCAATGGAGACACATATGATGGCTCATATGAGTTCGGAAAAAGAAATGGCCAAGGAGTATATAGGTGATTAATATTTCTGCTTAATCAGAATTTAACCTCTGTCTGCTATTCGAGTTGAATTAAAAAGCAACTAAATATTTGCTTGTCAATATTACCCCTAGGTGTGTAGCAATACATCAAACTGTCCATTTATCATAAGTTTGCTGCCCCAATAGTTAGTTATTGACAGTTTGTTGGTGATGCAATAGTCTGTCATAAGAGAGCTCCCAACTATCAATAGTTTCAATAATTTATGATGATCTGTTTCCTCATAAGAATATGCCGTCCTTTGGTATTATTTTCTTCAGTTAATTCAAATTAAAGACCATGAATAACCAACAATGTTTTAAAATGCTAATGAATCTACTTCAGACTAAATGAAAACTACTGACATAATAACTGATGGTCAATTGCACTGATGCATATTTTGAAGCTTCAAAATAATGTCTCATTCTTAATTAAAACAATATCCAAACCCACAATATCGTTAGTATTGTAATAGTATTGCAATAGCGTTGTGGACTGTCACAATACTATCAGAATAGTCAAACAGATGACAATAGTCATCACTAACTACCACTGTGCAGTTTTGCATTATAACAAATATTATTGCGAAGGACAACAAATTTATATGGACTCCAACGTTGTGGTTAATTAACCAACTGAAACACAAGTGTATATCAATACTTTGCTAATCTATGGTATTGTTGTTTTGTTTCTCAGATTTAAAAATGGTGCTCGCTATTTTGGTGAATACCTAAAGAATAAAAAACATGGACAGGGAACATTTATTTACCCAGATGGCTCCAAATATGAAGGTAAGTTGAGTTTCAATCTTTCAACCTTAATTTAAATTAAAAAAACAATGTCAATATACTAGTTACAGTATTAATAAATTTTCATTTGATGTTATATCCATTAAATTAGAACAGGTTTAAAATATTAGTTTTTAAGACCTGAGAACACAATATATAATGAAAAAATAATATTTATTTTTAAAAATACTGATGTCTTGGAGTTAAACTGACTTTGTGTTCTATATTGTGTTCTCAGGTCTTGAAGACTAATAATATTTTAAACCTGCTCTATTTTAATGGATATAACATCAAATGTTTTAAGTTTCCTCACATATTTGTAAACCAGTTAACCTGTCTTATATTTTATTAAATGATTAAAATGGAATGATTTTATGTTCCCAGGTAGTTGGGTAGAAGATCAAAGGTGTGGATTTGGGAAATATTACTATGTAAATGGAGATACTTATGAAGGTGAATGGCAAAAACATGTAAGGCATGGTCAAGGAGTATACACATACGCTGAAACAGGAACAAAATATGAAGGGACGTGGGACAACGGCAAACGAGAAGGACATGGAGAACTCGTCCATGCTAATCATAAATATGTTGGAGTATTCACCACTGACAGGGTATAGAAATCTGTTTTTTTTTTCCTTCTAACTTTCTGATAAATGTAATGTTTTTACAGATCAACCAAAGATTTATCGCATCATAATCTTCTCTGATCATCAATCGCAGTGTTCCTTTTATTGCCAGGATTTTTTTTCCATTGATGATTTGTAGCAGAACTTTACTTAGTATATAAAGCAAAGAATATAGGCCTATATATATACCAGAATTTCTTTGTTTCTCTCTCTCTCCAAAACATAAACAGTGTGTTTATCTCTTTTTCCAGCCTGAAGGTAAAGGGAAATATGTATTTGACATTGGGTGTGAGCAGCATGGAGAGTACATTCCAGTAGAACAGGTCAGTATAGTCATAGATAGGTTCGGCAGGAGCTACTCACAATAAATCATATGTGTTAAATTATATCCTGCTACAAATTTATTTCCAGCCAACAGATACATACAAGTGCATGCACAATAGAATAAATCCTTACAATGGAAATACAAAGATTTTTAAAAAAATAAGTTAAAGAGTGGGGGTTTTAAACATATAACATACAATTTAAAACAAAAAATGTGTTTGCAGTGTGTTTTACATACACAGATTTGAAATAGTCATATAGACTACAAATAACAACCACTTTCGGGACATGTATTTTAGATCCAGGAAGACAAAGGCGACGAGGACGAGTTTCAGCCAATTATTGTCCCCAGGTGGAAAGCTGGTCAGGTCACAGGTCTTCACCTACAGACAGAGGATGAGGAGGAGGAAGAGGAGACAACTGAGGCAGAAAAAACTGAGGAGACAACTGTAGAGGAGAGTGCCCCTGAAACAACGGCTGAGCCAACAGCAGAGGTAGAAGCCGAGGTCCCCCAGCCACAGACAGAGGAATCTTCAGAAAAATCAGCAGAAGGTAAATATCAGACAGTATTTTGCCGATTGACAAGAAAATTGCATTCGATTAAAATATAGATCCGATTGCTATTCCAGCAGAAATGAGAATTATATGAAAGTAAACAGGTTGCCATACATAGACCAGGTCACTACCTTTTGATGTTCAAAATGTTAATCACTTTTCACTCACATTTCACATGATTATTAATAAAAATGCCAATCGAAACTCTACTATTTTCTGTAACCTAAACTTTGGTGACTCTCGGAGAGAAGTATCTACACCTTTTGTATTCAACCAGTCATTTCACCACCTGCCAAACCAGCTTTATTTCTTTCTTTTAAATTTACAAAGTATGCATTAAACCCCATCAAACAAACAAAACAAATCAATTTTATGTGCATACATATACCCTTTATATATTATCTAAAATGTTAAAAATTTCTGTATATGTTTAATAGTTCCCCGGGGCCAAGTAAAATAGTGAAAGATTAAAATAAATAATTTTATTAGTGTTAGAAACATAATATAATAGTGAGAGGAGTGTCAGATGTACAATTCATGATGGTACACTTGTCTTTTTCTCACAGAAGCTTGATGCTCACACAGGTACTATTTATCTCTGTCCTCTCTCTAACTGACACCCCCCTCCCCCACCCGACTCTTACTGTTGAACCTTGCATGAAAGTTGCCTCTATATTTTTTCTTTGTTCAAATTGGCCAACCTTTCATCAATCCTAACGCTTTGCCCAGGGATACTTGTCCTGAAATTGTCACCTCCAACCAGATTTCAGTATCTCTGCCTCACTCAGTGTTCAACAGTTGGGTAATGGCTCCAATTCTACCTGCCCTACGGTTCTAAGTTCCCCAGTCATATGCATCCATATCTCTTGTTTAAATGTAAAAACAGTTCCAGTCCCAGTTTTACCTACCACTTCCTCATTAGTTTTTATATGAGCTACAACGTAAAGTATAATAACAACTGTGAAGAAAAATATCAAATTAATTTGAAATTTTGTAGTTTATTATTAATCATCATAAGGAGTAATTCTATATGTATTTAATAATGAGATGTATTAAACCTTCAGCTTATTGTGTTTATTCATGTTTTCAATGATTGCCAGTCTGTCAAAATCTTTATCAATCTACGTCTGTTCCCACTCCTTCTATGATCTATATATTGTATTTTGTAAAGCATGCAGAAATGATGTTCCCATTGTTTGGACTCGTTAGTTTGTATTTCGTCTGTGTGTATTGCTTTGAAATTAAGAATATAAAAACAAATTCGGCTCTTCAAAAAAAGGACAATGGTTTAAAGATAGGTAACAAATTATTAAATAAAGATGAAATGAGAAAGTAAATATTAAAAGTACCGTATTTTATTCAGATTTGTGTATTGAAAATAAAATTCTTAAACACATGACTTTGAGCTTTAAAATGTCTAGTGGAAAAATGCGAAAAACTCTTTAAATCAGTAGCACAAATATTGAGATGATGTTGAACAAATTAACATGTAAGGTAACCACTGAATAACATTGTTTTCAAGTTTCCTGAAGAATGCTTTCTAAGGAAGCAAAAGCATGGAAGGCAACTGATGTTTCTATGGAATCTGATGCTATATTGGCAGATAATTATAGCAGATGTGGCAACAATTTAAGTTGCTTCGATATCCTTTCATCTATGTTGTTGCTCACATTATATACTGTGGTATCATACAGTAACAGAAAATTAGTCTTGGAGGTTAAATCTGATTTGGCAGGTTGTTGGGGGGAGCTTCCTGTTGCTGTGGTGCTCTGACAGCTACATGTAAACGGCAACAAGCAGCTGATCTGTTTGTGAGGTCTTTGTATTACGCGTAACTGTAGTAATTGTCCGGTCTTTGTTTGTTGCCGATGGCATCGAGGGTGGTTTTCATTCACTCATTGTGCAAGCACGGAGTCCTAGGAGTGAAATAACCTTAAGTATGACATTTTGATTTAAACCTCAATCAAACAAACAAATCAAACTGACATTGATAAAAAGTTGTCATAAACAATGAACTTAAAAGAAGCCTTCTTATTTCAGGTATTTTAGCAGGGGGTGGTTTGAGGGGGCTTTTTGTTTGTCTTAATGGATGTCAGGGCTAAAGGCAACAGGATCCACCCTGTTTGTGTCATTGTACTGCATCTTGTGATTGTCAGGGGTTTTCTGTTTGTTGCCAGTGGCATCTTGGGTGGTTTTCTCCACCCATTGGGCTAGCCGTCATCATATGAGTGGAATAACCCTAAGTACGGTGTTAAGCCCGAATGAAAACAAACAGTACATTTAATCCTTCATATACACATTGTGCCTCAAAATATTTTTATTTAATTGAGGTGTCTTTGCCATGCATTTGTATGATTGGTTCTTTTCATCGTATTAATGTATATTTCCTTGAGGTGAGGACATACCAGCTCATTAGGAGGATGAAAGTACCCTATATGTTTCTGGCAACAAACAGTGATAGTTACAAGCAGAGGATGCAAAACACAATGCAATAGGAAGTAGTGTGCAAATTAACAGTCAAACGCTACAAGAAAAACATCAACTGTGTTTTTGCCCCAACTAGGTGAACCCAGAAGTTGTGAAACTTGCTATAATCATTAACAGAATTCTCTTCTTAATGGATCAAAATACATTGATTTCTCAAATGTTAGCCCTAACAGGTCAACAGATCTCTAACTTCTAATGCTAATGAAGACAAGTTAATTATGTTGTGCATTTTTTGTTTTCTCTTCAGAAGAAGGGAGTACAGATCAGACCGGTGAGGGAGAAGGAGAGAAGACGGAGGACAGTGAACAGCCACCAGCTGACCCTGCCACTGGAGAGGCTGCAGAAGAGGCCGACCAACCAACAGACGATGCCTAGAGAATCGATAAGACCATGAACTCTGTGATATCAAAACCCATCTATCATTTTAAATGTTTACAAACTGTACATATTAGCTGGCTTTAATAAATTAAAATTTTAACTTAAGGGGTGTTCATTCAGAATTTTTTTTTTATATAACTTGATAAAATGTTGTGGTACTTCTGGTTTTCCACTGAAAGCGTCTTAAATGTAGGTGCTGTAAGTAAAATGTTTGGTGGACTTTATATGCCATGTTTTATTATATACAATTAGCTAGCAGACAAACATAATACCAATTTACTCCAAATTTTAAAATGCAAAACATAAATTAGAAATATACAGATAAAGTTATATCTAACTGAAGTGCAACATTATAATATTGGTTTACTTCAGTGACATCACTACAATAAAGGTCTCCGGTATATTTTTATACAGCACCAATATTAAGGTGGCTTGCAGTGGACTACAATAAAGGTCCCCGGTATATTTTATATACAGCAACAATATTAAGGTAGCTTGCAGTAGACTACAGTAAAGGTCCCCGGTATATTTTATATACAGCACCAATATTAAGGTAGCTTGCAGTAGACTACAATAAAGGTCCCCGGTATATTTTATATACAGCACTAATATTAAGGTAGCTTGCAGTAGACTACAATAAAGGTCCCCGGTATATTTTATATACAGCACCAATATTAAGGTGGCTTGCAGTAGACTACAATAAAGGTCTCCGGTATATTTTATATACAGCACCAATATTAAGGTAGCTTGCAGTGGACTACAATAAAGGTCCCCGGTATATTTTATATACAGCACCAATATAAAGGTAGCTTGCAGTAGACTACAATAAAGGTCTCCGGTATATTTTATATACAGCACCAATATAAAGGTAGCTTGCAGTAGACTACAATAAAGGTTCCCGGTATATTTTATATACAGCACCAATATTAAGGTAGCTTGCAGTGGACTATAATAAAGGTCCCCGGTATATTTTATATACAGCACCAATAATAAGGTGGCTGAGATTGATTGGTTGCTTTAAAAATCATATTTTAGTAATTTCATTTAAAGGACTGGACATTTGGAAAATCTCTCGTGCAAAATGTCCTTTAAATGAAATTACTTAACCATGATTTTTAAAGCAACCAATCAGTCTCAAGCAGACGTAAAACAGTTTAACACCCATGATTAATAAAACATGCAATGATGAATCATGTGGTGTACTACTGTGAAAAGAGAAGCACAAAAGGACAGTAGCTGGGAGCTTACAGAAACATTAAGATTTAGCCATTCTCTTTAGTAATTGGGCCCGTTGGGGTCTCACTCATATGATGGTGTGCCCACAGAAAAAAAGTGGAAACTGCCTCAACATTACAGGCGACATAGAAGATAACAGAGTATTCCTGGATGCAAAAAGTAGAGCAATAAGAAATATTGTTTAAATTAAAAGTTCTCGACAGATCAGCCACATATTTCGCCTTAGTTCATACTGCACCTGGTAAGAATAATCTCACAACCGCTCACCTCTATTATTCACTAAGAGATGGACTACCACCCAAACGACTGAAGTTTAACCACAGTTAGTTTGTCCAACTGGTTTAACACAGTACTGGTTTTAGACAATGTGTGAAACAAACCAAACTCAACGTCAGTGGCAACAAACAATGATAAGACAGGATCAGCACATAACGCAATACAAAGACATCATCTGGAATTTGCGTTACCCCTTAGATCTGAGAGCACCTGGGTAGCATGAAGCTTCCTTCAACCAGCAGCTGGCCAGAGGGCTTTATAACAATGATAATATACATTGGACACCAAACATGGTGCAATAATACTAATGGAGACACCACAAATCCGCTTACATCTTTGTGGAGCTTGCTATTGGCCTCAGAGGTAGGAGCAGCATGAGGCCCATCCATTTGTGATGTTTCTTTTTTAAATTTTATTAATGACTTTGTACACATTAAGCCATTAGGCTTACCTCGCGTACATTTATGCAATACAGCGGAAAATGACAAATGAAAATTAATATGAAATGAATACATGTAAGAATATACAAATTAACACATATAAATATTGATGTGTGGTACAATTATTGTGGATATTTGTAGATAAAGGATGGTGAGCCAATAATTGCATAGTGTGGTAGCAG
>JAQQZZ010050759.1:0-10092 GCA_030265115.1 Mopalia vespertina | reverse complement strand
ACCATCATCGCCTTCATAGCGACTATAGGTATCATCATGAGCTGATCATCATTGCCTTCGTAGCGGCATTGTATCGTCGTGAGCTGATCATCATCGCCTTTGTACCGGCATGGCATCAACTGGAGCTGACCTGTTATCTACGGTAAATATACTCACGTCCAATGGAGCTATGTACGCCATTTGGCGTCAATTGTTCTAGGTGACCATTCTGCACTTACAAGTAGAACAAATTCCTTTATGAATCATTTTACAGGTTATTCTATAATTAATTTAAATCATAAAAACACATCAATTAAAAGCTTCTTATAATTTGTTTTAAGTGATATAAATGCTGATTATTACATACGTTTGTAATTCCAGCTCCTTATGGAATCAACGTATTCGATAACGTTAATTAAGCTTTGACAAACAGTCATTATTAAATAAAATCTTAAACTTTAATACAAATACTATGTCAGCAAGGCAGAGAGCCGGAATGGCTGGATATGTCTTTTGTGTAAATCGCCGTGAAGTGGAAATTAACAAACACTGAGTCATATTACAGTGGCTAAATGCCCAAGACGAAAATACAAAATCTTTCTACACGCTTAGGTTGGGCTAATCATTATAATAACATAGTATGCATTGTATGAACCAATCGACTGAACAATCCTCAGCAGAATCTTTACCTCAGTACCAGAAATAACCCGATGACCCACGTCGCTTTGCCTGGAATTTTATGGGTCTGTTTAATGGGATAGAAACTATTTCCGCAGTACTTTGATTGAGAAGATTAGACCCCGAATCTGTTTGCGTTTATCACCAATCAATCACCGCCACTCACATCTATTACCTAATGTACCATTTAACCGCCTTTCTATCCATTTACCAGAACGCTTGATTCAAACCTTTCCAGAATATATCTCCTCAAAGCATTTAGAACACTACGTGAATTGCCTTTATAGAATTATATGCCTCAGAACTACTTCAAAGGAACCATTAGTAGGTCATTGAGAACAGAGAGCAGCAATTAAGTGTGTTTTCATTACTGACAAGATATGTGTCAAGGCTATACGGGCGATTAGTACCTTTCTGGATTAACCGTTATGTAAAGATACAAGATTGATTAAACACCTGTCAGCTAATTACCATATGTGGGGATTCCCCTAGGGAGGTGAGCTTTGTTACCCTTCAGTAAACTTACATTTTCAATAACGTTTAAAATGAGAATGTAATTGGATTAAGATTTATCCATTGGGTGCTAATTGTGACACATCTAAGGTCGAAGAAAGACACAATTCGTTTTGTATTCCAATATGACCATCCGATCTGTGAGTCCCCTTATATAGGCATCACAATCTTGTACCTAAAATCTCTAATCCCCTCTCACAGACTCATAGGGTACAATCGGACTACAAATATAACAGAAACTTCCTTTTGACATATCCATTGGTACATTTATATTTATTTCAAAAATACATTTGGTTGCTACAAATTTTTCACATATTATCTATACCCTAAATATGGTCATTGGCTTATCTCAAGATGTCTGTTGGTTACCATAATATCATTGTCTCTTAGAGTTTATCAAGAGATGATTGATCGCTTTTAAATAATCGACATCCCTCTGGCAGTGTGATTCATTTTTAGAAATACATACGTATATATAGATTCAAATCCGTCCGGATCAAAACGGTCCAAATGTTTTTAGGCCAAATGATTCAGTTATTTATTCCTAGTTTTTGTTTGTTTTTATGTCGTACAGCATGTTCGTCCCTTGTATTTTCTTTACCACGTACTAAACCGTTAAATACCTGATGAAAATGATTTTTCCATTGAAAGGGGGCGGGCTTACGACTTAAAAGAAATTTCAGGATTTTTCGCATGTAATTTTAAAAAGATGGGTCAGTGTTGTAATATATCCAAACTTAGCACCCCGGAGCACGATTGGTTTTGAATATTAGTAAAGCCCGCCGCACACAAGCGATTCTCCGTCGGCGACTAAAAATCTCAAGGAAATCGCCTCGTGTGCGGCAGGCTTGCGACGCGACTAGACACTGTCAGCGACTAGTCGCAAGGGATCAAACATGTTTGATATCTTGCAACTCGTCACGGACTGTCGGTGACTAATCTCCTCGTGTGCGGCAAACATGCGACAGAAAATCGCAGCCATAATTAAGTTGTAGGCCTACATCCAATCAGTAACCGTGATAGAGTCACATGATTCACATTTAAAAGTTATTAACGCATGTATAATAAACTAGCTCCGTCGCCTGTGCCTATACTGTTCAAAATCAAAGCTTAAATTTCTATGCAATTTGCAATAAAAGTCATTTGATAAAAAGTCATAACAAGTCACGTGGTATAAATATCAGCGGACTTCAGACAAATCGCCGACTCAGAATCGCTCCGTGTGCGGCAAAACCTGTCGCCGACGGAAAATCTCTTGCAATTAGTCGCCGACGGAGAATCGCTCGTGTCCGGTAGGCTACACTTCAGTACAGTAGCTATAAAGCTCGACGAGTCTATTCCATACATGGGAAATCATTTCATAACCTATCTTTCTCCAGCGAACCCTTAACTTCAGTTCCCTACAGTAACAATTAATGATGTCGAGTCAATTGGCTATGAACCCAATTTCAAGCTTCCAATTTGTCGCCGCATACATAAATTTTTTTTTATCATAACCCTATACACAAACAGCACAGTTTACGATAGGTGTCACTCTTTTATTAAACATTGTACTGAATGTATGAAAACTAAAGTCCGGTAGTACTTTACACTAATTAATTATCATACCAAGAGCACAACCAATAATTTTGTTGCAGTTATAAACTGTTAATGCTCGTCAAATATGATGACCAACAGGTATTTATAGTCCATAACAAACTTCAGAACATCTCACTAATCTTAAACCCACATTTTCGCCATTATTTCCTACGTAATAAATGTCTTTGGTTTTTTGGTGGTGTTAACTGATAGTCTCCAGCTAAGATTTAATTTGTGTAAAATGTTTAATAATAGTTGTGGATCATTGGCAGTGTTAGTCAACAGCAATAATATGTCATTTGGATACGCTAAAACCGCTATCATCAATATTAATCTCCTCCGTCAATCCATTGTTATAAATGGAAAGCAATGTTGACGAAAACACAGCCTAGTGTTTAACAACGGATGAGGTATGGAACCGTTTGGTTACGTAATTATTAACTTTGGCAGCCGCTAAGGTTTCTTTGAACACGCGCTTATGGCTATACAAATAGACCCATTTGTCCCAATGTCTTATGCATTTTTTCACAGTTAGTGTCTATTTAACATACCACAGTTTTTTCGGAGGAACAGGAAGCCGATATATTCGTGATGCTTTTGTATTGTCCTGTATTTGTCATGTGCTGTTTTTGTTTGTTGGCAGTGGTGTTTGGTAGTATGAAAGCATGCATCTTGTACTGGTTTGTATTTTAAAACTAAAGTTTTAAACTAAAGTCAACACCAGCTGTTTTAAATTTCTGTCAACTGCCGATGACCTGTCGCTCCTTTTAAATACCCTATTTATTTAATTCATCATCAAAGTTTGTGAGATTTTCTTTACTATAAACGACATACAATTGCTTTTCGAAGATGTCAGGGTATAATTGTGCAATTATATTTTAGATATTGTATTGGAATTTACTTGATGATCCGAAGTTACTTGGGTTATCAAAATGTATTGATTTAAACCGGTTACTGATTTGTTTGTCGTGTTGTCATTTACGACAGCGCTTTAAAGGCGTTTTAGCAGAGCTTTACACCTACGCTTATTTCCTGTACATGTTTCAAACTTCTGAGGGAGTTTCCTGTTGCCCTGGTACTTTTAGAGCTAAGGGGCAACATGAAGGCGATCTGTTGGTGATGTCTTTGTATAAAGTCCTATAATTGTCTTGTATATGTCCTGTCTCCTGCTTTGTTTGGTTGGTTGTTACACTGCTATTCGTTGTATTATTGATGTCCACCGGCAAGCTTAAAGAGCTTTCGTTAACATGACGACGGTGAACACTGGAGAAAGATCAATTTTCCAACAGCAACAGAACACTTCACATTCCAAAAGGAACGTGAATACGCCCAGAAAGCAGTGCCCAGGGCAAGAAAGCTACGTCGATCGGACATGTGCACATTTTCAGAATAACCACATGATCTTTGCAGTCTTGAAGAATGTACACGTGGCTTTGTAAACACGTGATCTTTATATTGTGTTTTTCTTTTGCTTTTCAATATTATTAAGAACTTCACTCTTTATGATATAATAGTTGTTCTCTAACATGGGAGTCCAGTGTCTGTTAGAACGTGCGGATTGACTTGTGTTATCCCCAGTCACGTGTTTTAATCACACTCAAGTAATTAGATGCCATGTGTTCACTTCTATAACCGGCGAAACACCCACTCACTTATATAGCTTGAATTAAAACTTCATGGTTTCCAAAAAACAAGTCCCAATAAACTGTCGGATAATAGGGAGAATTAACTCTGTGTCTTAGTGATTTTCCTAGTATAGAAAAGTCAAATTTTTGGATTATTTAAATCACTAACTGAATTCATATCCTCAGTCACGTGTCTGAACACGATACATCTTTTTCCTAATTAAGAGATACATTTTTTAGACTGTTTCTTATAGCTATGCTGAAATACCATTCAATGGCCGGATGTGTTTTTGCTTCACATAGATCCGCATAGCGTATAGAGGTATAATTTGTTAAAAGTTGTCAACATAACATTTGATAAATTTTTTTTGTAAACTGGATATTATTTTGATGTGTTATACAATTCATTTTATTGACTTGCATGCAAATTATCCAGGAGTTTCATGGTTAACTGGATTAGCATAGTTTATATTGACACAAAGTGCCTAAAAGTAAATATATAAATAAATAAAAAAACAAAAAAGTTATTCATTTAGTTCACAAAGAGACTCCCAGGAATCTTCAATATGTTCCATTTTTATTTTTTGGAAACAATGTCTCACAATTCTGTTATCACAAATTTCCATTGAACTGTCTCTTCATGAAGTCATGTAGATAGTATGTCATTTTCTTTGTGACATGGATCTAACCTCTCACAGTTCTGCTAGAAAATATTTATATTGAACTGTCTCTTCTTGGAACCATAAAGGTATTATATTGTGATGTTCTTTGAAACCTAGATACAATTTCTCACGATTTTATTACCTGGAGTTTCAACTTTAGTTTTTCGTTTTTAAAAGAGATCGGGGGAGGGGGGGAATAAGTGCCTTTCTCTTCCAACTGGTCTTTTTAACTCGCGTAAATAATTATGTCCATTAAAAGAACACATACAAGTATTTCATGTTGCTACGATCGATGTCTCCAAATCTTGAAAAAGAGGGCTTTGCAGGCGGTCTGAAAGGTCGAGATCCGTGGCATTTTCAACAAACGTTAAAACTGTGACTTCATATGAGTCCTGTATGCTTGGCCGAGTTTTTTTTCATGTTGTTATATTTGAAGCCTGACTGTTGTTAATAAAGACAAATGGTCTCGGAGTCTTGTTTTACATTTTAACAATTACATCGGATTTCTATAAATACTATAAACGATTTGATAGCATGACAGCGCATCCTTTTCTACTTTTTAAACATATCTAACCGGCGAAGCAGTCCTTTGGTAGTAAACATTTGAAATATATTACTATAACCTTAGGTGCTAATACGATTATGGTTAGATACGAATACGGCCTATACCGCGGAATTAAATATAATATTGAATCTGTATGGCCTCTTACCTCGCCAAAAACATTATAACCTGTTCATTAAACACTTGTTCGGGGACGGTTCCCAACTGAGAAAGACACAGGCATGCCTCGTCATATCTCATTCTCAAATTGATTTTGACATGAAAATGGACGTCAAGTGGTCGTTTATGGGCCGATACAACTCACAAGTGTTCAAGGAAGAAGTCGGAATGGTTTAAATCAAGGTAAGGCAATACAATTTGTATATATTGGAAGATAAAGTGGAGTATCATGGTAGAGTTAGCTTATTTCTAAAGGTTAGGAAGATTCAAGTAGCGTAGCTAGGTTAAGGTAAAAGCTGCCATGCAGGATATCCGTTTCGTATAAATAGGAGTGCAGACAATAGTCACACTAATTGACCAAAAGACCTCGTAACGTACCTTATTTGGGGTTTTTTATTCGCACCAGCTTTGCAAATATCATTATACATACTTATGTATATTTATTCTATTTGATGGAAATAAACATTGAATTGATTAATGAATTGCAACAAAATTATTAAGAAGCTATTCTAGTTCCAGCTTTAAGACATGCGGATTTATTGTGGGTTTTGATCGTTTTTTAATACTATTTTAGTAACATAACAGCCCTCGGATTAAAAAACTAATTAATATTAAACCAGTAATTAAAATTTTACAAACCAGAAGAGACGTACGCGGTGCAAATGACCCACAATAACAACACCATTCCATATGCTATAGTTACGATAAACCTATCATATCTAAGTCAAGTTCTTCTCTGACTTTGTATCAAATTATTCCAAGGAAGAAGAAGAAGCCAAGAAGAAAGATATAAGTACAAGAACGATAGATACAGCAGTGTGAAGGCCTAGATGCGAATATATATGGTTATAGTATTTTATTATACAGTCAATATGCAGATCTAGTCGCTGAGAAAACTTGGCATGGTGTTATGACCTGAAATGTCCGATCTTATGACCTGAAAACGTAAAAATCAATACACAAATGTCATCAAAAGGGAAAGGGCAGCTTAATTTAACAGGTGTTAGCATGACTGGGGAACTAAAACTTTCGATATCAACTCAGTTTAGGCTCTTTTTTTCTGGGCTACATACATACTGATACTGAGCTGGGGGTCGGTGAAAAGCTGAGCGAGTTTCTCCCGATGGACTGGCTGAACCCGAGGCAAAACTGCCCTGCCTTCTAACTGTCTGGCGTCGACGCTTCGCGAAAGCACTTCTTTCTATCCGAGCCTTTTGTTCTGGTCCAAATGGCAACATAATGTATACAGCAGTCTTTTTTAACTTATTTTTGTTAGCTTTAAATCGGTCAATTCGTGCTGAAGGTCTCTTTCATAATCGGATAACACAAAATGTTTAACGCACACTGAATTTCTTTGATTTGTCAAATGATGCATTTACTGGCAAATCTTTGTTTCTGATTTTTAACAACCACTGCCGTAAAGAACCGAATCTCTCAGGAAACAGAATTCCTTTTGCAATAACCAATTCATAATTTTCACATCCAGGTACTACGCAGGCAGGCATAATTCCTGTCCGAAATGAGATTTGCATACGTTTAACACTGCAATAGCATACGATATGTTGTGTTATGTTTTATGTTACTAAAATGTTATGTAAAAGCGACAAAAGCCCACTGTTAAACCGCGTGTCTTCTTCTTTAAACTTCTTTTTTTTTACTAATTTATCCTCGGAAACAGAGTTGTACACAGTGAAGCTAAAAAAAAGCCCAAAATTCTTAAATACATGTTTAATCTTTGGTAGGATGTATGAGACGAAGAAGTCCGTAATAAACTCCACGATATACATCCTGCTATTGGTCAGAATTTTTACTCCCATGGAATGTCTCGAAAGGACCAGGTGGTTCTTAGCAATGTCGTATAGGCAACAGTCACCTCACAAATGACACCTTCTTGATAAAGACCAATCTGAACCTAAGTGTGAAATTTAAGACTTCGTGTATAACATCAAACACATATTGGTGGAGTGTGTGGGCTTTTCCACCGTTCGGCAACAGTTCTACACGGTCACCTCTATGAATGAATGGCGATGTGGTCATCAAGTTTCGTGAATGGATCGGTGTGTAATATAAACTTAGTTTTTTTTATGAATCATTGTAAATAAGTCTAAAATTAAAAGACTAAGCACTTCATGAAAAAACAAACCAGGAAACTAATAGTGAATGCTATAAGTTTATAAACAGGCTAAAACGCTGTACTATCCCAAAATATTGGAGGATGCAAAAAAAACATTTTTAAATTTCGTAAATCTACAAAGAATCATCTTTTGACAAATTTAACGCAGCTCTTCGCTTTAATTTAATGAAAACAATAAGGATGTAACTGAATCAAAGCAAAGTGCGAATGCATTTTAACAATCATTACTGTATATTAATTACAGGCACATTGTATATTAAAAGTTATGATTTAATCTTGTAACAGATTAAATGCTATAGCATATACAAAATATAGTTATTTACGTATGTACAGGGTATTAGTTGTTTGACCGTTATTATATCCACCACGTTTAAACATGGATTTATTATAGCACATTAAAAGCACGTTTTATAAAAAACAGAAAAATAACAAGATAAGACGAGGAATGATTCTAACGAAAGCTGTCTCTTGAGGAGTACTTGGTATATTTTATAGTTTCTCTGTACTAAAAATGTCTCGTACAGTTATCCAGCCTGCGGCCTAGCGATTTGTTGACGTAAGTTATGTTTCGTACTCGATTATTTATTCCAAGCTAGAATCTATTAACATAGTTCCAGATAGAAAACAGTTTAGCGACATATCTACACGTTTGACATCTTGACTCCGTATCACACGAAACTAGATCAACAAGTGACGTACATTTCCGCGGATCACCTGCATCCAGCGACCATTAATTACCACTATTGCACAGTTCTGTAGAAATGCACTTTTCACTGCGGATAATAACCATGTTAACTCCATAAAAAGCGTTATCCGGGACCAATCGAATGTCTCAGCTTAGAAGCTTTTTAAAACCGTTTGTTTTTGCCCGTTTGTCTTTAAAAAACCCCAGACATGTCGACAAAAAAGCTTCCGACAGACCTCGTGAATGGTAGAAAGAATAACCCACTCGACGCTTGTGGGTTATCTCTTTCAACCATTCATTCGAGCAATATTTGTGGTATTTAAACTTCACTGTGTTATATCCTCTATATATTTATAAGGGATAACAGTGGACAATTACTGCCCTCACAATATATGGTAAACTGTACAGTCGGCGTTAGTTGTTCCCAAATAGTTGAACCCATGTGGCGAATTCCTATCCCGACCAGCAAATCACTTATGTAGTTTTCTTTCTGTCGGTTTGGTCCATTATTATTCTTCCTGCACATTAAATTCGTCAGTTGCAATCATACAGATGTGATCTCCATAAAACACGACATGGAACCAATCCAATGTCAATGCTATGTTGACGTTTTTATATGACAGAACAGATTGCTTCGATGATAAACATTAGCATCACGGTTGGGTTTGAAACGCATATTACCAGGTACGTATCCCACCGCCGTGAGCAAAGCTGAAAACAAAGGTTTATTAACCTTGGCAAACAAGACACCTTTATCTTGTTATCTGGATCAAATAGTGAAAAATATGTGTTTGTGGTCGAGTGTCGCTCATTCGGAAATGACGGGTGTCCAATCGAAATGAAGCATGTGAATACAGGCCATAACATGGACATCGAGCATTATATCGCATGATGTGTATAAGCGTGAACTAGTTTCGAGATACCACGAATTCGGATGATTAAATACCCGTCCTTATGAAACTATTTTTTCAGTACAGCGTTTTTGCCGCCATGTCCGTATTTTTAAAGACAAAGAAACGGACAAAAACAAAATCTGTTAAAATATATATGTTGATAGTTTCAGAGCTCTCGAAACAGTTCTTCCAATTTTAACCAAAGTATTTTAGGGGTTTACCGTTTACTACAGCAAAAGCGGATTATTTTTCAAACTGTTTGAATTCAAAGCAGTCAGACAGCCCGGGAATCTGGTAATTTTAATCCCCATTACATATGACACGTAGCGGATGGATTGGCTAGTATTCATATGTAATGCACAATATGGTACGAGGTCGATTTGTTATAGAAACTACGCAACTTAGTTTATGGTAATTTTTTTTAACTAATTCTGTCATGTGCAGAGCTTTCCAATTGAAGCCAATAAATCATCAGCATCGTGCTTAACACTTGTTCGTGTTTTATCTCCCGGAAGTGGATGGCCTTGTAAATCAATGTCTTGTATGAATGAACATTGCTGTTTCTGTTGTAGTAGGCCTGGGGGGGGGGGGGGGGGGGGGGGGGGGGGGGGGGGGGGGGGGGGG
>JAQQZZ010050748.1:0-10092 GCA_030265115.1 Mopalia vespertina | reverse complement strand
ATTGACCTGTGTCTATATTAACCAAACTACATAGAACCTCACTATTAATATTGACCTGGGTCTATTCGCCAAACTACGTAGAACCTCACTATTAATATTGACCTGTGTCTATATTAACCAAACTACATAGAACCTCACTATTAATATTGACCTGGGTCTATTCGCCAAACTACATAGAACCTCACTAATAATATTGACCTGTGTCTATTCGCCAAACTACGTAGAACCTCACTATTAATATTGACCTGTGTCTATATTAACCAAACAACATATAACCTCACTATTAATATTGACCTGTGTCTATTCGCCAAACTACATAGAACCTCACTAATAATATTGACCTGGGTCTATTCGCCAAACTACATAGAACCTCACTATTAATATTGACCTGTGTCTATTCGCCAAACTACGTAGAACCTCACTGTTAATATTGACCTGTGTCTATATTAACCAAACTACGTAGAGCCTCACTGTTAATATTGACCTGTGTCTATTAACCAAACTACGTAGAACCCCACTGTTAATATTGACCTGTGTCTATATTAACCAAACTGCGTAGAACCTCACTGTTTATATTGACCTGTGTCTATTAACCAAACTACGTAGAACCTCATTGTTAATATTGACCTGTGTCTAAGTTAATCAAACTACGTAGAACCTCACTGTTAATATTGACCTGGGTCTATATTAACCAAACTACACAGAACCTCGCTGTTAATATTGACCTGGGTCAATATTAACCAAACCACGTAGAACCTCACTGTTAATATTGACCTGTGTCTATATTAACCAAACTACGTAGAACATCACGGTTAATATGGACCTGTGTATATATTAACCAAACTACGTAGAACCTCACTGTTAATATTGACCTGTGTCTATGTTAACCAAACTACGTAGAACCTCACTGTTAATATTGACCTGGGTCTATATTAAGCAAACTACGTAGAACCTCACTGTTAATATTGACCTGGGTCTATATTAAACAAACTACAAAGAACCTCACTGTTAATATTGACCTGTGTCTATATTAAGCAAACTACGTAGAACCTCACTGTTAATATTGGCCTGTGTCTATATTAAGCAAACTACGTAGAACCTCACTGTTAATATTGACCCGTGTCTATATTAACCAAACTACGCAGAACCTCATTGTTAATATTGACCTGTGTCTATATTAACCAAACTACGTAGAACCTCATCGTTAGTATTGACCTGTGTTTATTAACCAAGCTACGTAGAACCTCACTGTTAATATTGACGTGCGTATATTAACCAAACTACGCAGAACCTCACTGTTAATATTGACCTATGTCTATTAACCAAACTACGCAGAACCCCACTGTTAATGTTGACCTGTGTCTATATAAACCAAACTACGTAGAACCTAACTGTTAATATTGACCTGTGTCTATTAGCTAAACTACGTAGAACCTCACTGTTAATATTGACATGGGTATATTAACCAAACTACGTAGAACCTCACTGTTAATATTGACCTGTGTTTATATTAACCAAACTACGTAGAACCTCACTGTTAATATTGACCTGTGTTTATATTAACCAAACCACATAGAACCTCACTGTTAATATTGACCTGTGTCTATGTCAACCAAACTACGTAGAACCTTACTGTTAATATTGATCTGTGTCTATATTAACCAAACTACGTAGAACCTCACGGTTAATATTGACCTGGGTCTATATAAACCAAACTACGTAGAACATCACTGTTAATATTGACCTGTGTATATGTTACCAAACTACGAAGAACCTCACTGTTAATATTGACCTGTGTCTATTAACTAAACTACGTAGAACCTCAATGTTAATATTGACCTGTGTCTATTAGCCAAACTACGTAGAACCTCATCGTTAGTATTGACCTGTGTCTATTAACCAAGCTAGGTAGACCCTCACTGTTAATATTGATCTGGGTCTATGTTAACCAAACTACGTAGAATCTCACTGTTAATATTGATCTGTGTCTATCAGCCAAACTACATAGAACCTCACTGTTAATATTGATTTGGATCTGTATTAAGCAAACTATGTAGAACCTCACTGTTAATATCGACCTGTATCTATTAACCAAACTACGTAGAACCTCACTGTTAATATTGACCTGGGTCTATATTAACCAAACTACGTAGAACCTCACTGTTAATATTGATCTGGGTCTATATTAAGCAAACTACGTAGAACCTCACTGTTAATATTGACCTGTGTCTATTAACCAAACTACGTAGAACCTCACTGTTAATATTGACCTGTGTCTATTAACCAAACTACGTAGAACCTCATCGTTAGTATTGACCTGTGTCTATTAACCAAGCTACGTAGAACCTCACTGTTAATATTGACCTGTGTCTATTAGCCAAACTACGTAGAACCTCACTGTTAATATTGACCTGTGTCTATTAGCCAAACTACGTAGAACCTCATCGTTAGTATTGGCCTGTGTATATTAACCAAGCTACGTAGAACCTCACTGTTAATATTGATCTGGGTCTATGTTAACCAAACTACGCCGAACCTCACTGTTAATATTGATCTGTGTCTTTATTAACCAAACTACGTAGAACCTCACTGTTAATATCGATATGTGACTATTAAACAAAATACAGAACGTCACGTTATAAAACAACATACCCCATGAAGTAAGCCTGCACACATATATATCTATACTTATCACTGTAAGAAAACTCGGGGGAAAAACGTAAAGATTATTTCCAAATATCTAAATGACAGACATAGTTAAGGGCCAGCAAAGCCTCGATGCTATGGAATGCCCTCTAAAGATGCCCTCTATATGACAATGAAGGTCATAAGTTAAAAATACATCATAGTTTAGTTATTTTAGAAAGAACAAAACGTTGACATTTTTTAAGGCATTATCGAAGTCGCTTCGTCGTGGGTATTAAACTGATTTAAAGGATATTGTTCCATCTAATGTATCTGTTAAATCTGACCAGCCACATTATTGTCTTAACACCCGTTGTATTTAGTCTCTATAATGCAGAAGAGTATAAATCTTATTTGTGGAAAGCTTGAATACTTAGGATTACATATATGTGAATGTAGTGAAAATCCAATTGTTAAAAATATTGCAAAATGAGTAAATTTCAACAGAAAAAAATAGACTGCATTTATCATAATTTATTGCTCGAAGTAAAATAACGACGAGACAAAATAAATTACTTGACCGAGTAGAATAGTCCTTGAACTAATAAACGATGCCTCTTTTTATAATTTTGATTAGAACGATCCCAGTGAATTTTTGTGTCTATCCCACCTTTGAAAGTCTTATACAAATGTAAAATACAGTCAGAACACATTTAAAAAAATTAAGGCCGAACTTCTATAAACGAGGCACCGTTTACTAGATCGCATTGTGCTCTTTACAATGGTTTTAATTTGAAGTTTCTAACATGAATAGTTTTCTAGATTGATTGATTGATTGATTGATTGGTTGGTGTTTTACGTCGTGCTTAAGGGTATTTCACTTAAATGACGGCAGTGTATTCCAACAATAATTGACACTAGCACAACCAAGATATGAAGCGTTTCCATAAAGTTGGAAAGTTCATTTTCCTCCAGTTCTAAGCAAAGACAGCATTGCTACTCTTCAAACAAACTGCCCTTAGCCAGACGGCAATAGTTTTATAGAAATACGCCTTGTAAAATGTGGAGTCTGCTTACAATTGAAGTGCCAGAAATAGGCAATTAAAGTTTTGCGACTTGAATATATAATCATGGGAAAACTAAACTATAGGCTTCAATTTAACTGCCTGTAATTAAAATTTCGAATTATTTTTTCACCAAGATATAGTTTGAGTACCTAACTTTTAATCTAAGCGATAAAAACAATTGGGTTCATTTTGAGCTCAAGGTATCGTGCAAGACCTTAAGGGGGCTAATGATTCAATAGTTCAGTTGATTCAGCAGCCACTCCGAAGAATCACAACAGGTGTATAATGTATCTACTATATAGACATTGCATTCCTTAAAGCGATAGGTAGCTATGATAAAAGTTTAAACAAAAGAAAGGAGCTTGTATTATGTTTCAGTTGCAGCAAACCAACGGTAAACTATGATTTTTTCCAAAGTGTTTACAGAGTGTTATAAGTTGCCAACTATTAATATGGAACGCGCAGCCATCTCGGCCATTCCACGATGCCATCATGGGTTAGGACTCTCTGGTCAGAGCTGTTCATTGTTCATACTTAACCACCCAGTTTGATTGCCACAGATATACCGTCGAACATATACTTGGAGAATTCTGAATGCCCTGAGTAATTCCTTAGAATCAAAACTATCAACCGAATCAAGGCCACAAGGCAATAGATGATTAAATCTGATAAAATAGCAAATTAACTTGGCTGATTTCCCTACTTGTATATACGATCCGTATATTCGATTGTCAGCCTTTCTCTCTTTTTGACGTCACTCGTAAGTGGTCAGCTGACCGCTATATGCCCCTCCTCATTGGCTCGAGTTCTGGCGTCGGTTGCTCGAAGCGCTGGTATATTTAATCCACTATTAGATGGCATCACGCCATGTTGAATATATATCTCTAATCCACTATTAGTGATTGAATCTGGTGTTTGTCACATAGACTTTTAAGCAACTGGTTCCAGAAGGGTAGTAAAACATGGCACTCCTCGCACAAGCTGCACGGCAAACAACCGTATGTTTTCTCTTCTGCCATGCTTGATAATTAAAAAGGATAATAAAATCTTGTCAATATTCACCGACTCCTTGAAGTGCTTATCGCTTTAACGCGGGGGCAGTCAAGTTAAAATATCTATGTCACAATCCTCACTGTCTACGTCAGAGGATATCCATGGGTCAAATTCAGCATAGTGAATAACAATACTGATAACTCACTCAAGTGATATATTAAAGACTTAAACAATACAGAATTGACACATACACGCTGGGTATAGTGCTGATCAGTCGTTACCCTGCCTACAAGCAGATGATAATATGTCACCCAAACAGAACACAGATTGATAAGAGACAACGAGAAAAAACTCTAGACATCTGTTTATGGCTTTTTTGTTTTTGTATTTTTGCTTTTGCTTTGAGAGATGGAGCAAATGATAACATATATTTGCCAGTCACATCCTAATCGATGTATCAATCAAAGTTAACTTTAACTTACGTGTAGTAAATAATCCGATTCTCTGATTGCATCACAAGATATCAGCCTTACATGTATTCTTAAATACTTATCTGTATATATGCATATCAGTCTAAAAACTAAGAGATATACAAATAGTCAGGACCTGATCAGACCGCTACACAAATACATCATTACACCACCCTTAATTACAATACTCTTTGACATTCTATATTGGCTATTAATACAAGGAACAGTTTGTATTCACGTTTGCTGAGCGTTAACGAAGACCTTCTCTAATGAATGTTGTTTACTTATGACCGAGTCGGGAGTATTTGAGGTTCACAAAACAAGAGGAACTAAACCTATATTAAAGTGATTGAGAGAAATCTTATGCCCACAGCATACTCCGGTTTATTCTTTTTCCTCTTTTCTTTTGTCCAGGGAATAAAAAACTATATTCACCTGGCCATTCGATTCGAAAAGATTCCAACACCTGACATGGAGTCGACTTGTAGCATTGTGATTAGTCTTTCCATGTTCTATAGATAAATTATTGGAGACAATATTTCGATGGATCCTGTTTTATAGGCATATCTTAAAGATTAGCTTATATTGGAATAACATAATGCTTCAGAAATTGTATCCACTTTCACGAACAAAATGACACCAACTGCATGTGTTCTATTTGTATTTACCGCCATCGCCATCAAATTTGTTAACACTACGGTGATCTACATTCATATGATCACATGATGAATTATCTATTATCTCTTAAATAACGATTGTATCATCTCTTAAATAACGATTGTATCGTCTCTTAAATAACGATTGCATCGTCACATATTTGACACTTTTAGAAAATGTTGACTATTGACTATTTCATCCCACGATGATATAAACACAGGATGTCAGGGGACAGTTGGTCGGAAGACGCCTTATCGCTGACATCAGCTTGAATCGCAAAAAGCGGATTAGACATGGACCTAAGGCATAGCGTGACGTCATCTAATCGCTGATTGAATTGAATAGCGCTTCGAGCATCCGGTGAATAAAAACACAAATGCTCCTAGCCATTTTTAAAGACGTCACGTCAGAATATAGATGTATGACGTTATGAAACCTAAAATGTAAACCTTATATATCTTTGGAACAACCCATCATGGCAAAGATATTTATCTTGTATTGACTGTTTAAAGCAACCGGCCAGGAAACCTAAAGTAAACTAAATCGAATCTACCGTTTCGGTAAATCATCAGATTTTAATACTGTCCCATGTCGGGTTATATAACATCTCGCAAATAAAATCCACTCATAGTTAAAATAAGAAAGTGTTCCGGTTTGACAAGCCCGCTGCTGATGTCCCTTATGACTGCAGTACCTGTGTTTGAACATCTCACTATTCGTCCGCCTTGTCAGTCATCTTATAGCCTTCAGCTATCAGTCTCCGAAGATTCACCGTATTGTTGGTATAACGGACACTGATAATATACACACCCGGGGCCAAAATCGTTTTTTACAATGACTTCTATCCTCTCATTACACAAATGTTTAATAGAGTTTCTAGTTTATCCAGCCCTCTCATTGTTCAAAGTGTATGCTGTATCATCAGCTGTGGAGATTTCATAAACATATACCTGAGCCAAAATGGCCAGTTACATGTAAGCCCTAAAGGTATGACAAGCATGGGCGCAAAGCTTAATTAACAATATGTTTATTTATGTAGACGAGTTCGTGTTTTAAGTCAGCAATAAAACACGGAGGCATAATTCAGTATAATTTATGGTGCGAATAAAATATTTTTTATTTACTGAATAATATCTGTATTACGTAGTTGTTGTATGAATTCATTTATTAGGGCTTTCCTGACATCCTGACAGAAACCAGCATAAGACTGAAACAATTGTGAATACATATAGGCCTTTGTATATGTGTTCTTCAGCACTTACATAGGCCTACTAACTTAACCACGGAAATAAAGATGAGTTGTGTTACGTCTTTAGATTTTAACACCAGTCTGTGGTAATTATTTTCATCATTTGTTGCTTACACAATATAGTATTTGAAGTTGTGTATCCCATGGAGTAGATTCTTAATACGTGACGAAACAACACAAACAGGTGTTATTATGTGTGTGATGAGACGGCACTGAGGGAACAGTATAACATATTGTATGTACATACACCAACACCTCTTTTCAAGGGAGTTACCTGACTGTAGGCTCACCTGTCGGGGCACATGTTCACGGCTCTGACAAATATCATATACAGTTAATACTGGTTAATACGTTAAATCACTTTTAGATGCAGGTCTATTGTAAATGCCATTATTGAAGGTTATAACTTCAGTTTGACCCAACTTAACTATTTACTCAGCCCACGAACGTAAACTCAATCAAAGGAGTAAAATCTGTGGATAAAATTCACAAGGCCATCGACAATAAAATACAGAATATATATATAAAAGTTCAAATGTTTTCTCCATATTACTTGATTATGGAACAGCCTGTGCTGTTTACATGTAATCCCGTATGCACAAATCGTCTAAACTCGAAAGGTGTGTAAGAAAGATTGGCTCAGATTGGCATTGTGTGACTTGATGTTAATCCATTGGTGTCAAATGTTAAACGCTTACCTATTTAGTATTGCTGTCAGCGTCCTGAAAATACCCCTGATCATCAACAACAAAACATGGAGTAGTTGAGAAGTGGATTTCCTATGTACACGACTCATTCACATGTTTGAACTGAGTATAGACTAAAATCCGCTTACCCATGTGAGTTGGTGCAGAACGAGAGATCTATCGACAAGGGGAAGCTCAGGGATCCACCATTTCTCCTCGTGTCTTTTCTCGGATATTAATAAAGGTAGCTCGAGACACCTTGCGCGCTTCCAGTCTGTATTTATGTTAGCTGTCTATAAACTTGGGTGAGATGGCCACAACACAAGACCGGTTCGTATGCTCAGATCACAAACACACAGTTTTTACTGTCTCTGATCAAGAAGTGGTTAGGCCAGTTTTCTTATTTGCTGTGTGCTCGTGTTGATTTTTTTAAAGTAAGATAACTCACCCTTCCATTATAAAACACAATATGGATTTTAAAACTATATGGGTAATATCTGCATTAAGTCTCTGGAATCAGGGCTATAACCAGGATTCATTTTTTGATCATTTTGAACTGACAAAAACTAAGCACAAGAAAATAGTTTCTCACCTGTTTCTTGTTTGACACAGTTAAGACAAAAGTGACATCTCGCTGATTAATTGGAAATACGGTCAGTAAAACGTAGAAAGAATGTAAAGCACATTGTCACAAATTAGACCTCATTTGTTCCTTAACATGTAGCGATCAACGTGACTAGATATAGCTATTTTGATTTAGGGAGTTAACGGCTATAGATGGTTTGTTTATTACGTATATACAGTCTGATTTCTGGCATTAATGGATTCGTCTATGACGCCGTGCACGATGGTAAGCCTGTGTTTGGGTGAACATAAAATAACAACCTCAGTAAAACACACGGCTCAGCAACCATGGGATTTTGCGTTTTTATTAAATTCAGGTGTGTATAATTAACGACTTGTCATCGTTGTCATGTGTTGTATACATACGGTTCCGTTAGGTATGTAGGTCATCGCCACATCATTTGACTGTTATCAACTATCATTAAGGAATTTATGCGTGTTCATAAAAAAAATAATAACTGCGAAGAATTTGATAGCAGCCTCTGAAGTTTGTTGCAAATACTGTTCTGTTCGTTCTGTTGTTAAACAAAACCCGCCAACGGCTGTCCAATATCACCCTAGGCGACCTATAATCAAACCTTCATGTGCAGTTCTCACCAAATTGAGACACGACGACTATATATCCAACGGTTTTATACAAATACTGCGTCTATTAAATCAAATCTTTCTTTATACAATCCTAAACGCATGTGTTCTTTCTGTAAAGTTTTGGACGTATTTTGATCAGTGATGCGGATAAAGAGCACTAATCTGGTCAAATCTATCGGATCTAACTAAGGATTGCGGACCGGGGCTGAGGATAGACAACCAGGAATAGGCATAATCTAAGTGGCCAGTCGAGGGTTATACCACGTATGCATTTGTGTTGGGCCCAATCGCTGTCTAAACCATTTCATTTCAATTGTATTCAAGCGTATAAAGATAAATAATTAATTTATCTGCAATGATATACACTGCGCATTAAATCAAATATTTAAATAGTTAACCTGTAATTGAAAGATACCTTTATTTTGTGCTACGCTAGTATAACTCCGTCGTCCTGGCTGAGGTACGGGTATAGGTTGACCGCTGGGAATATTTAAATTTATATAGTTAAAGTGATAGCTGAAAGATTCCTTTAATTTGTGCTACGCTGGTATAACTTCGTTCGTTCTGACTGCATGAGGTATAGGCATATTGGTATAGGTTGACCGCTGTGTATAACTTCGTTCGTCCTGGCTGAGGTAGGCCAATTGGTATAGGTTGACCGCTGTGTATAACTTCGTTCGTCCTGGTTGAGGTAGGCCTATTGGTATAGGTTGACCGCTGTGTATAACTTCGTTCGTCCTGGCTGAGGTAGGTCTATTGGTATAGGTGGACCGCTGTGTATAACTTCGTTCGTCCTGGCTGAGGTAGGCCTATGGTATAGGTTGACCGCTGTGTATAACTTCGTTCGTCCTGGCTGAGGTAGGCCTATTGCTATAGGTTGACCGCTGTGTATAACTTCGTTCGTCCTGACTGAGGTACGCCTATTGGTATAGGTTGACCGCTGCGTATAACTTCGTTCGTCCTGACTGAGGTAGGCCTATTGGTATAGGTTGACCGCTGTGTATAACTTCGTTCGTCCTGGCTGAGGTAGGCCTATTGGTATAGGTTGACCGCTGTGTATAACTTCGTTCGTCCTGACTGAGGTAGGCCTATTGGTATAGGTTGACCGCTGTGTATAACTTCGTTCGTCCTGG
>JAQQZZ010050737.1:0-10093 GCA_030265115.1 Mopalia vespertina | reverse complement strand
TTAGAGTCTTTAAGAGGGCTTTGTGCTGTCGTTCAACGTGCTGTTGGGTCGGTTTTGATTGTTCTATATGTGTCTGTGTTCTATACCTACCAGCTTCTAAATGCCTCTCAAAGAAGTTAATTATATCTTGTTACAAATAAACAGAAATATTGAATAATAAACTATTTGTGATTCAATTGTTGCTAGGAGTCATACGGCTACAGTCCATAATAACTGTATATCTGGATTAACACTCAAATCATGAAAGTACAATAGTTTGTCTTTCTCTCTACAAAAATATAGAATTGTGTGTATGTCCATATAATTTACCTCCATTTTAAAGCAGTTCCTTTATTTGTATACGTATAATATTCAATTAGTCAAACAATATATTTATTACCGAGACCGAGTTAGGATAGAAAAGGAGAAACACAGATTCCTGAATTTCATTCTAGAGCCAGGTTTGCCCCATCATCGATAACTAATGGTTTTATTCCGAGCTACTCCGCATTACAACCCTTAGCAGATTGATCTCATATAAATAAAATTATAGCTACGCCCCCTGGCGGATAAAGTGACCAAATTTCGAGTTAAAACGCTAATGACATATGTTGAATGTTCTCACGTTTTGACAATTTGTTTAACTTTGTAAAGCACTATTGGTGTATACACGGAGAGTTGGTGTATGTACGGATGGGTACATATGCAATGCTCTCATTGAGTTCGGTCAATACCCCGAACATATCCTTTTTTCGACAACACTTCATCCACTTTCGTTATTGACTATCGCTGTCATTCGTACTAACAGAGTCCTCTAGTAACACAACATCTGATTTGTTGCGTAGAACTTTCTACGCAACCAATCAATTCCTTGGAAGCCGAGTCCGATTATATGCGATGTGATTTGTTGCGTAGAAATTTCCACGCAATCAATCGCTTGGAAGCCGATTCCGATTATATGCAATCAATCCGCAAAGTGCTGTATTGCAGAGTAGATTGAAATAAAACAATTGGCTAGAGAAGATGGGTTTGCACCGAAAAGAAGGAAATAAAGACGTCGGGACCATAAAAGCTGAACGACGTAAAACAGACTTGATAATCATTAATGGTGAAATCTAGTCAATTCAATTTACTGATGGTGCCTCTAATGTATTGCACCTTGGGGACATGGCAGATTTGAAATTGTGCATGGTATGTTTTTATGTGCATAAATCTCCTGCCTAGAAAACCGAGTCTTAATCTGATTAAATCCGGACAATACAACTGTTGTTTTCTGATTTACACCGTCACCATTCCGCATTCTCCAACTTTAAATTATTTTATTAAAACTTTAATTTATTTATTGACTTGACTTCTTAAATATACCACTTAAATATATAATTCTATTTCTACTTGAACTGTTTGGTTGGTCCCAAGGTAATATGTGATATTTACAAACGACTACAGTCGAGGGTTGGAAAGGATTTTCCTGTTGCCCTGGTGCGTTGAAGCTAAGTTGCAACATGTAATCTATTTGTGATGTCTTTGTTCTCTGACCTGTGCTTGTCCTGTCTTGTTTTTGCCAGTGGTGTGAATGGTGGCTTCTGGCATCCAGTGGGCTAGCACGCCGTCTGGTGAGTGAAGTAACCTTAAGTACGCCGTTAGACCCCAATCAAACACACACACAAACAAACGACTACAATGTAGTGTGTAGTACTAATGTAAGACCCCACCCCCCTTCTCCCCTATACATTGTCATCTTTTTGCAATAATATAAGCGGAAATTGCTTTGGTACACTGTATGCACTGCCTGTTTTAGCAATTTTAAAAGGAGGGAAATGGCAATGTTTAGCTAATTAACTTACACTTCAAGGCATTCCTCCGGGAATTGACAACATTGCAGTCCCTAAAGTTATACAGAATAGTGTTATATGTAAACTAAAATAAACTGATTTACCCAAAACATTGTCATAAAACCTTTTAGCAAGGAGGACATTCATGTCGGTAATCTACTTCAACTACTCCTGCTTTTGTTGGCATTATACCACATTGGTATATTATGTAATCTTTCCTCCGTTGTATTTATTAATAAAGATTGTTTTGTTGTAACTAAGTTTTATCACTTTATCAAGTTCAGTAAACTTATGTTTGATGGTAGCATTATTAGTGTTCTCACAACCCACAGCTAAAGTATTCATATTTAAAAAATTGAAGATTAAAAATGTACTTTTCCACGCAGTTCTCTGCAAAATGATATCGTTACTTATACTCAGTAAGCATACTTCAGTGTAAAGCAAGATTTGTATTTGTCTGAAAATTCTATTTATTAAGTCTTTTTATTTTATCTAAAATTCAGTCCTTGGTTATGATAAATTTGATCTTTAATAATATGATTGATTGATTAGTGTTTTACGCCACATTCAGCGATATTTCAGCTACGCTGTGGCGTGAACATATGTATAATTTATGTATTTATATCCATATTTTTATACAATTCCAATCAGTAGCACCTTTGGCCGTTAACATCAAAAAAAGAGAAACAAAATGAACTGAACAGGACATACAACAGTTTAAAAAATTTTAAATATGTCAATACATTAAATAGTTCAAATTTGATTCTAAAATTGTAAATATTGTGTTTAAAACTATGTTTATCAGTTATTTACAATGATTCATAAACACTAGATTTTCTGATAGACACCGATCTGTTTAAGGAACTTGATGACAACATCGCAAGCAATGCTGTCAAGCAAGTCCTTCATAGAGGTGACTGTGTAGAACTGTTGCCTAACAGTGGCAAAGTCCACACAATCAACCAATATGCGTTTGATGTCGTACACGCAGTCACAACTTGCACATTTTGGTTTTGTAGAACTTTCTACAGTGTTTTTTTTTATCAAGAAGGTGCTTTTTTGTGAGGAGACTGTGGTCTATACGATATCGTGTTAGAACTACCTGGTCCTTGCGAGACATTCAATGGGAGTAAAAATTCTGACCAATAGCAGGATGTATGTTGTGAAGTTAATTCCGGATTTCTCGTCCCAAACATCCTGCCAAAGATTTAAAATGTATTTAGACATTCTGGGCTTGAGATCGTTATGATATATTTTAGATTGACAAATGGGCTTGTTGGGGCCTTTTTTTTGCTTCCCTGTCTACAACTGTGTTTCCAGGGATACCCAGATGACTAGGTATCCAGCAGAACAGGACTTCTGCTCCACTGGCTTCTAGACCTTTATATTGGTATAGGATCTGCAGGATTGAAGAATCCAGTTATTTTCTCCGCTGGTTTTCAAGACATTGATGTCTTACATCTTTGAATGAGATAACCACAGCCAAACAGCTGTAGAATAATAATTTTATTTTAAACAACCAATAATAAATATTGTCTCTCCTTTCAGAAAACCATGATTGCAGAAATGATATAAAAGAGCTGGAAAAGAAAACAATTCCGTATGATGAATTTGATTTTTACACAATATGTTCTGATGAAAGCATTGAATATTTTTTTTAAGTGTTGCCTAACCTATATGCGAAACAATGCTATATTGAAACCGTAGCTCTTACCTTAAAAGGAGTTAAAACAGATTAATTATTTTGATAACAGCCATAACCTGTTATAGCGGTAGTGGGGCCCAAATAATCAATCTAGAATCTCTAATTAATAGCGATCTGTCGATGGACGGTCGGGTCTCGGATTACCCGGAGAGAGGCCTTGAATATCCTTTGTCCGATCCAGTAACATTCACTTGTTTAAGGCAAGTCGCCCTTTTGAAAAACTATTCAACGAAATGTTTTTCTTCAGATTTATATGCACAAGTCAAGTCGAATGAACAAAAATTGCCTTAAAACTCAGCAACATTAAAGATAGCTCGCAATAGGCCTTTGAGATAAAAAGTAGACAGTAGATATTGGTGAACAATGGGTGTTACACACAACGAGAAATGGAGAATAACGTATAGCTTGAAAGGACTTTGACATTGCTAAAACACTGCCCCCCCCCCCCTCCCCCCCATGCCCATAAAAAAAAGAAATAAATAAAAGGAGAAAAATGAAACGTATAAATAAAAAAGTCTGGACCAACACAAGAAACCGATACAAAACGAAACATAGAAAGCACGAGGAAGAAATTAAAAGGAAACAAAAACCAAACACACACAACAGAAGTATCACAAACAAACCAAACAAGCAAACAAAACAAAAAAAAAGACCAACAAATCGTTGACAATGGTAGAGAGACAGTACCAAGAAGAAATTAAAAGGAAAAAAAAGATACACACATATCAACGGAAATATCACGTACAGAGCTGCAAAGAGACACTATCAGGTATCAATAATTATAATAATAACATTAAAGACCTAGCAAATCGAAAAAAACAAACACAATAATGGATCAACAGATCGTTAGGAACGGATGTGAAAATGTTAGGAAGTAATGAACCCAAAATACAACTGACCAAAATAAACCACCACTTGCCAGAAAATAGGAGGCTCCAGGGAGCCATTACAGACACAAGGGAGAGAGAAAACATATCCTTACAACTTATCTCTGGACGATAACCTGCATTATTTGCTAATCCCACTGTCGTATTGTATTGTTACAATGGACCACTGTATACTACTTATCTGACAAAAATAATTCTTGTACATTTAACATCATTAAGTTGGGATTTGGAGCAAATGCGAATTTATTGTGGCGACAGAGTATACAACGCATATCACACTTATTTAAACAGACCCTACATTGGAAGCGATACTTTCAGTGGCTGAACAAGGGGCAAATTTCGTACGTTCCTCCTGAAATTTACCATTGGACAGATTTCCACTGATTAATTTTGAAAAGCTTCTAAAAGTTGACAAATTGGCAAAGCCTTTTCTATGCAGTTAGGTTTATTTATCCTGCAGGAATAATGTTGGTAAAAGTGTCGTATAATATTTGATTGCCGCTTGGGAGAAGGTGCTGAATTATAAAGTTGGTACCCTGGAGTGATGTATATGTTAATGGACGATGAAATATTTACACACAATTGATCCTGGAGAAGACAATACCATTATAACATTAAAACAATTACAATTGCCTCTGGTTCGATGTGATATACGTTCGCTGACTAAGAAGCATTGGGTTTCAAACAGGTACATTCATTCCGGTAACGTAAGAAACCGGAGTTCATGACGATATTCAAATATGTTGGGGTATCGGAAATTATTTTTATCTATTAAAGGTAGCATTACTCCAAATCGAGTAGCTACACTGACAAATTTCCCTCCTACGATATGTTATTAAGTTTCTGACTAGCAAAAACTCTCAGCCTAATTGCATCTAATGGTATATACGATTAACGTTCCTGAGCGGCCTCTGGACAACTGTGATGTATTGTCAACTAACTCTATTTAATAGTATTGTTCACAACAACTCCTATAAAATAAATTCAAGTTGATTTTATTTCCATGTGTCGAGGTCTCGGTTTCTGACAAATATTGAAGTAGACAGTGAATTCGAAACAAAGAAAAATAGCTTTTATTGCAATTTAGATAGAAAATACGATTTGTCATTGGTGTGAAGGCAATGTCGACAGAACAACCACCGAACCTAAGTTTATTGGATCAACACTAGACACATGTTTTGTTGACGAAACAGATTTGATAACAAACTATGTCGCTGTAACGAAGTGCATACCTTGCAGTCATCAAATTACATTTTTTTTTAAGCCGGAAGAAGAAACCTGTCTTCAGCAATAAAATCTCTCGAATACAATTTAATTCTAAAAACTAACAGTGTATAAGAAAACGGCTATTTTAAAAAAGCAAACACGAAACCAAAAAACAATACACAAAGAAGGGAATCTAGTAAACTGCCTCGTGTGTTGAATTTGATCGCTTTCACTTCCAAGGAAGTTAATCGCTTTTGTAAGTAGGTGATCCCAAGGACAGTATAATTTAAGTACTTTGTTGCGGTCGGCTCTTGATGAACACTATTTTGCAAACAGAGCATTTTTATATAACACTTCACATTATGGTGTGTTTATATTCACTCATTGGACGTACATCGCCATCATATAAGTGAATTACTATTAAGCACGTAATTTAACATTAGTGCATCAATTAATTTGATAACCTGATGCGATAATGATTTGTGAACAATTTTAAGGTGTTTTAAAAATGAAGATATAAAAACGTAATATATGGTCACAGCAGAAAGCATTACTAACTCTCTCTTCGATATCACTCCAGTAAAACGGTATGCATGCAAACGAAGAGGCAGCCATGATGATAAATTTCAGCCTGCTGACAACGACATACTTCTCGAAACTCTTTCTGTGGCTTGTTCGGCTGGATTCACTACTCAGGTGTAAAAGGAAAGTCTCCGCGATGAAAATACACGGAATACACATGCGTGTACATGTATTTATAAACCTCTATAATTATACATTTAAATGAAACTCCTCCTTGGCGTTTTGTATTGACCGAGTTACACATGTAATCAGCACAGAAAAAAATGTATACCGTTCACTGTATGCAATAATGGACCAACGAAAGATAAATATATCACATAGAGTGTTATATATTTATTTATATATCTTAAAAGCATTGGAGACTTAAATGGACCGAATTACCAACATATTCGCCACATAGATAAAATGATCAAATTTCACTGCCTGTGATAATAAATCGACAAAATATGTAAATTTTTAATGTAGAGAAATATTACTTTGCTTGCCGGGATTCTAACTCGGGTTTCTGGCTAGCTGGACCAGAACGTTAATGTCCGAGCTATAGAGGCTCACAGCAGAACTACTACGAATCCTTATCCAGATCAAGGCTGCGAAACGCACTCTACGGGAAGCACTGACACACATAGATTAAAATAGTATTTGCAAAGTAAGGTATTTATTTCTTACATTTAAAAGGCATTGAAGTCTTGATTGGTCCGAATAACACACATACTCGACACATACTTAATATGTATACATTTCACTGCCTGTGATAATGCATCAATGAAAGATAAACTTTACGGTGAAGGCAAGCAAATATTTCTTTCTTCAATTATTCAAAATATACAAATATATAATTTGGCATTGGAGTCTCGAATGGAAGGCATTAAACACATACTCGGCACAATGATATACTGTTCATATCCCACTCTCTGTGATAGAGAACAACGAAAGATAAAATATTACTGTCTGTAACAATGGATATGCAACAGAATATATCGAAACTAGGTACCCACAAGTAGCAGAATCTTTCGTTTATTTGCAATTATTTGAAATGAAAACATTCGATGAGAGCTCAGTATAAACACATGTATACTCCTATTGAATGTGGAGGGACTTCAGTTCAACTGTCTTCATACGTTGCCACTCACACGTTGTTAGCCGGAGTATAATTATAAGTGACCTTAAAGTATAGCCTAAATAGTTTAACCCAGTATAATCTCAACTTGAGGCAGTAATCAAAATAACCGAACAGCTTACAAAATCTTTTTCTGTTTTTTTAATGCTATCTGTCACAAGTTTCTGGAGCAATAGGCATCATATCCATTGAGCCAGACATGTTGGAGTACTTTATTTGGAGTTGTTCATCGGAGAAGTACATTGGAGCTCAGCGTCGAAACTGTCGTGCTTTCAAGAGTACATGTGTTATAATCTACCACGACTGGGCTCTGCTTCGTGAAAGACAAACGGCGCTTCTTCGTCCTATGAGGTTCGTTGGTATATCCATTTGAGGATTCAATACACAGGGCTATTCTACGCACAAAGTTTTTTTAAACCAAATTTACTGGGCATACACTCATTCGTTATGGCTGGAAAGCAACACACGTTATCCACGTTATAACTTTTCATACTCCCATTCATTGTATTTCATGAGTAACAGACACTATGCATATTCGCACATATAAATAATAGTTGTAGTGTTATATTTATATTTCTTTACGGTCCATTTCATCGGTTTGCCATTATTTAGAATTGTATCGTAACACTTCCAAGACGACACAAAACCTACAACAAAAGATTCCGCTTACGTTTTCACAATTTCGCGAAGACAGTTGTTACTCTACTTAAATAAATAATTTGCGTGAAACTTAAAAGAATAAATGATGAATACCAGCCGGTAAATCATTTAATAGTACGGATCCGTTTTTGTGGAAAAACATATTAAAAGCAGATGTTTTCGAACGGGAAAAAAAACTGTCCTCAAACGGTTGTTCACAAAATAGTCTGTTAGGCAAATGTTACCTTCTTCCGTTGTCTATTGGCGGTATATTCCACTAAATCAGGTCGAATCTGAGACAATTTGATAACTTTGACATTCGGCCGTCTTGACAAACCTACCCAATCAACAGACTGAAATGTGTCACGTGACTGTGAATTCTCATTTTCTTATGCTAACCATCAATACGGCGTGGGACTGTGCAATTAAGATACCTGGATCTGGCTCCTCCTGAAAAGTAATTTTTATCAGTGCTCTCTCGAGACACAGTTCTTAAACATCCGATTAACTAGTACAGTTGATACCACAATGTTTTATTATTATAAATTGGAGTCGGCTAGCAACCATCATTAGGGTGATGATGTTACCACCTTAAAGTAATGAATATACTATCTTCGAATCAGGCTACAGTTACAGGAATAAAACTATAGGGGTTCGTGTTTGGTTACAATTACAGTAATGAACATGTATGGCCATGGATTTACTAGCTGTACTTTTCCACAAATGCGTCCGGACACCTGTGTGTTATTGGTTAACATGTATATTGTGGATTGTCATTTATTTTAGAATACCTCGAAAATGTATATTGATTAAATCGTAAGTATGTATGTTTATCGCAGAACAAAGGCCAGCACTGACACCATGGCAGAGTTAAACTATCTTTTCAAAGAATAGTATTGCAGACAAAAAACTAAAAATGAAACTAGAAAAGCGTACTTGAGATTCTGAGCAGTTTGGATTAATCAAATTGTCATGATGGTCTTGTTTGCCGTATGGTTTATTTACAGTACGAAGGATATCTCCAGTCATTTTTGTAATATTTGACCAATGTACATGTATAGTCTAGTGAGCAAAATGTTTAGTTCGCCTGTACGAAGTAAGGTGAGCTTATGTCGTATCCTTGGCGCCTGTGTCGGCGTAAGTCATGTGAAGGCTTCTATAATTAAATTGTACACACAGCTTGCCTGACCGGAAAGGAAGGGATTAATAAAATTGCACGGAATAAATTGAATAACCCGATTGTTCTTAAATTTTTGGCAAATGTCACACAACAGGAATATTGTCAGTTCGACTCATTATATGCCTATTCGTTACTTTAAGTAAATTTGAGTTCACATTTGTGATAAGCACCGTATGTTCAAATTGAATAGCCTGGTTGTAAATTTTTGGTAAATATCTCACAGAATGAGAGGAGAGGAAATTTATCTGTTCACCTGATTGTATACATATTTATTACACTAACGAACTTTGCAAGTAAAATTACGTTAAACACCATTACTCCACATTGAAAAAACAGATTATTCTGAATTTTTTGTATACATATCACACAAAATGGAACTGGAGGCATATTATCAGCTCGGTTCACCATACGCATATTAATTACTCTAACGAGCTTCAAACAAACTTATTAATTAATTTCCGTACGCGTCAGCCATGTAAAGCTTTTGTATTTAAATATGCTTCGGAAATTTCTCTGAGATTTGACACACAGTTTGCAAGACCAGAAAATAGAGTTTTGAAGAATTATATGGAAATCTGTGCATATTAATAATGCTAATTAAGTGAAAGTGTTTTAGAGGAAATGGTGTCCAATTTGCGTTTAGCACTGTATGTCCAAACTGAATAGCCCGATTGCCCTTGATTTTGGCGAAATGTCACGCAACATGATTGTTCAGCTCATTACATGCATATTAATACTTTAAAGAGCTTTTCAAGTAAATTTGCATTAAATACCATACCTTCACACTGAAAGGCCACATTAATCTGAAATTTTGGGTGAATAATACACAACAGGAAATGAGAGAACATGAGACACTTGTGTAACACATATCGACAATGATATCACCGAGTTAATACGAACTATGTCCTTAGAGCTTGACAAACTTCACACCTGGTTTTCAAGTAACAAATTATCTCTTAATATTAA
>JAQQZZ010050726.1:0-10093 GCA_030265115.1 Mopalia vespertina | reverse complement strand
CCCCCCCCCCCCCCCCCCAGAATAGACGTAGTCCAGAGCAGATTGAGAGGCAGTTCACCTATCAGATATCTTGTTAAAAAAACTGAAACGAACTATATGGGAATTAACTGCATGTAGCCGTAAACCAATTGCAGCTGAATTAAAATCGCGGGAGAGATAGAATAAAATATAAAATTTGATTCACTTGACTTCATTGTACATTAAAAAAAAAGTGTTTTAAATAAAAACCCCACAATGATATCTTGAATCGATCATGTTGGTTCACAATCTTATAAGAGTCCTCCCTATGTGAACCAGGAACCTATTCTCCGTCAACAAATACACATTATCAACGAAAGTGATCAGATTTTAGGTGAGAAATCTGGCAATCTGATTGGTTGAGAAATTAAGTCACCTCGGCCCCTATTTATAAAAGTGTTTAATCCATTTTTAAGAATATCTTAGTCCCCATTTGTAGAGAAAATAATTATTGCTTAACAAATAAATGGCCTAGAAAGTTGAAAGCTAGATATTGAGCTGTCTGGTTGGTTGAAAAAATTTAGTGATCCAAAGATCCTAAAATCAAATGATATGATTGGTTGAGAAATTGAGCTAGCTAATTAGTCCAGAAATCAACCGATCTGATCTGCCAAGAGATCAAGCGATTTGACATGGTGGAAAAATAGAGTGATCTGATTGGTTGAGAAATCAAATCATCTAATCTGGTACAGAATCGATACTTGTATCTGATTGGTGGAAGAATGGAACTATTTGATTGGTCAAGAAATCAAGCAATCTGTTTTGTTAAGCACCTTAACTCTCATGATCATAGACTATAATATATACAAATCCATCTGATAAAGAAAGCCTGTTTCTTGAGGATTACAACATCCAATTAAAAGCTGCTGTTAGCTATTTCTAGTTAAATTCTTCATACAGATTTTTATTGGTTATCGACAAAGTTGTATTTCAGACAGCCAGTTCAACAGCTGAGGCCTTGAATGGCTCAAATGACTTGACCGTATTGACCCTGTCAGCAGTGACACTGTTCTGGTCATCCTAAAAATAACTTTAGGATCAAAACAAAGACTTTTGTAAATAAATAGTCACATATAAATAAAAAATCACTAATCAGCGAGTTTAAGAAACTAAGAAATTCTGGCAATTTGATTTTTTGAGAAAAAGGTTTTAAAAATTAAAAAATTCAAATTGCTGCAAATTAGGGAATATCCTGAAGAGTAAATTGCCTTATGAGAATGTGCCTCAACTAGAAACAGTTAAAGACCAAAAACTGCAGATTTGAGATAAAAATCTAATTATCATATCATGTGATAGTGCTCTCTCTATGTCTAATGGCAATGAAATATGGGTCGCTACATTGTTCCTCCTAGCAGTTGGGTTCAGGGTATGATTGAAATATCCTCAAGTAAGTTAAGTACATAGTTTATACCCATCAAAAATTCTTAGAATTCCTGTCATTTAAAGGCAAATAATATGTAAGTTTTTATGTGTGCAATAACAAGAAAATAAATACATCCTTATCTTTTTTCAGGAACTGGTTCTGGTGTGGGAACTTTTGTTCTGAATGTTTTGGAGGAGGAGTACCCTGAAGTCTACAGGTATTATCATGATGGGATTCAGTCTGTCCATAACTAAAGTTCAGTACAAGTTATGTCCCCTTTGTGACAGTGTCTGCTATATAGTTAATATGTGTATAAAGCTTGTCTTTTTTGTCTTTCAAATTCCAAAATAATCAGGAGAAGTACATGTACAGTGAACTGTACAGGTGTTATGGGAAGCAGTCTGTCCATAACTAAAGTTTAGTAAAAGTTATGTCCCCTTTGGGACAGTGTCTGCCATATAGTAAATTTAAGGTATTTAGCTCTTTTAAAGTTTTCTTTTTTGTCTTTTTAAAATTCCTCGATAATCAGGAGAACTGTACAGGTGTTGTGAGAAGTACAAGTTTTAGTTATGGCCCCTGTGGGACAGTAGTGGCCATATACCTTAGTTAAAAACTGTAATTTGTGGTAGTGAGTTTTTTTGTTCTGGTGCTCTCCGAGGTAAAGGGTAACAGGAAGCAGATTTGTTTGTGACGTCTTTACAGTGTCCTTTGATTATCCTGAATTGGTCCCGTCTTGTCTTTGTTTGTTGCCAGTGGCATTGAGGGTGGTTTCCTTCACCCATTGGGCTGTAATGTCATCATGTGAGAGTAATAAGTCGTTAAACCCTAATCCACTGACACAATTTTGGAATTTTTGTTAATAAAGATTTTTCTTGAATGTTTCCTTAATTTTTTAAATTAAGCATCATTACCGTAAATGGCCTTTTTTTATTATATTTAGGTTGATGCCTACATGTAGTTATCATTATTATATTTTACAATTCTCAGGTTTGTTACGTCTGTTTACCCGTCCGCGGAGGATGATGTAATTACCTCCCCTTATAACAGTGTTTTAGCCATGCATGAAATAACTGAGCATGCGGATTGTGCTTTACCAATAGAAAATCAGGTTTGTATATTTGTTAACAGTTTGTATCAGTGTTCTCCACACAGATTTGTATCATCTGTATTCCATGAGGTTTGAGTGAGTTTGTATCAAGTAAGATTTGTATCATTTTCTATCCAAAGAGACTGGTATCATTTGTATCTACTTGGGTTTGTTTCATTAATGTTCAATGAAGTTTGAATCATTTGTATTAAAGGAGGTTTGAATTATTTGAATTCAATGAGGCTTGAATAAAGTGATATCAATGTTTGAATCATTTTTGTCCATGGAGATTTGTATCCAGTGAAGTTTGTATCATTTGTATTCGCTGTGGTGTTTTTCAACCAATCTTTGTTTCATCTGTATCTAATGGGGTTTGAATCATTTCAATTCAGTGAGGACCGTGACTTAGTGGTAGCGTGTGCGCTTCCTAATCCTACTCCAATAAACCGTTCACGGGATCGAGTCCGTCTGTCGACCATCAGGTATATGAGTGAGTCACACAATGTGGCTCCGTCAATTGTGGGGGTGGTTTTTATCAGTATTCCTCCCAGTTTCAACGGTAATGAGGCAAGGAACAGTGTGAAGTGGACAATCCATCGTCATATAAGTGAAATACCCTTGAGTACCACGTTAAACCCCAATCAAACAAACTAACAATTCAGTGAGGTTGGAATAATTTGAATTCAATAAGGTTTGTATCTTCAATGGGTTTAGTGTCATTATATCTAATGATAATTAAGTAATGATTTTTTGTATCCATTGAGGTGGATTGAGCCATTGAGTGATGTTTTATGTCATGCTAAAGGGTATTTCACTTTAATTATGGTGGTGTACTCCACTTATATTATGGTGGTATAGTCAACTTGTATTATGGTTGTGTATTTTTCTCTTATATTATGATGGTGTACTCCACTTTAGTATTTAATATGGTATACCCCACTTATGTTACAGTGTTGTTTTTCACTTACATTGTGGTGGTCTACTCCACTTACATCATGATGGTATCCTCCACTAATATTAATACGGTATACTTCACTTATGTAACGGTGTTGTACTTCACTTACATTTTGGTGGTCTACTCCACTTACATTATGGTGGTGTCTTCCACTTATATTACGGTGATCTACTCCACTTACATTATGATGACTTAACCCACTTATATTATGATGGTGTATTCCACTTATTTTATGATGGTGTACTTCAACAGTAAATAATCACATAAAAACAACCATATATAGGAAAATTAATTTTCTTTCAGTGCTAAATAAATTCATCAGAACTGTATTGTGAACATACTGTCCAAAAAGGTCCAAAACTAAATAATAAAAATAAATAATGATGTCAATTGAATGAAATAATTTGTTTCTTTCAGGCTCTCGTTGATATTGTAAATAAAATCACTCAAGCCATTCCTAATGTTAACACTGGCAAGAGAACATACAACCCAAATACAGGAAAAGTGAACAGCGCCATCTGTACTGGAAAAGGGGGGATAACTAAGGCTTCACAAGAAAAACCCTTTGACACTATGAACAATATTGTGGCTAACATGTTACTTAATATAACAAGGTATGCAAAATTTTCATCCGACTGAAGTTTTTTCATTCTGTGACGAAAGCATAATGCTGTATACCTGCAGACGTTGCAAGTAAATAGGTAGTATGGCAGGAAATAATCCATTGAAAAACTATCACTAAAGAGATATACCTGGCTGTGTTTGTGCTTAAGGTGTGTATAAACGTACAGGTAAATTAATTGTCTTTAAATACTCTAGTTATAGCTGAAACACCTGTAAGAATGGGGTTGGCCAATAATAAAAAAGGGAGATAAATATGTTACTCATTTAACAGGCAGTGCCACCTATGCCACTGACAAGCATTGTAATTCATTTGAATATTCGAGTCTTGCTATTGTGAGTCAATGTAATAGAGGGCACTGCCAGTTAAATGGGTAACAGATTAATCTCCCTTTTTTGTCAGTGGCCAACCCCATTCTTATTAGAGTATTTAAAGATGATTAATTTACCTGTATGTTTAAACGATTAATAGAGTTATCTCCCTTTTTTTCCACTGGCCAACCCCATTCACAGTAATTGTCGGTCTCCATGCTGAATAAGAAAACATTAGAATAGAGATTTGAAATTGAAACTAAGAAAGTGGGCCAAAACATCTTGCCAACTGCATTCAGTAAAATTTCTTATGCTCATTTTTTTCTTTTCCTTTTAAAAGATTTGTTGGCAGTATGAATATTATTCTTCTCTTCACATTGCAAAAAATATAAAATCATTTTCCCAAAATAAAATAAAAAGTATTCTTTTTTTGAAGCAATGTGGGCAACACTCATCCTTGAAACATGAAAAGGGAGAGAACCTTCATAGTAATGAAATTCAGGAATAGGAATATATCTGGAAAATTAACCATGTTTCTGAGAAAAAAAATGCTGGTTTCCTTGGCAGAGAAGTTTCCAGAGCTCCAGAAAATGTATGGGCACCCAAAATAATATAAGCCCAAATTATTGTACGTGTATAACTTTGTCCATGATTTTTGTGTTAAAATTAAGTCACGGGTGGTTGGAGGGTTTCATGTTGCCCTGGTGCTCTCAGGGCTAAAGGGGTACAGAAAGTCGATCTGTTTGTGGTGTCTGTGTTGTGTCCTGTTATTGCCCTGTATTTGTCCCGTCTTGTCTTTGTTTGTTGCCAGTGGTGTTGAGGGTGGTTTCCTTCACCCATTGAGCTGGCATGTTGTCATATAAGTGAAATACCCCTGTGTACGACGTAAAACCCCAATCAAACAAACAAACAAATAACTTTAATTTTAAAAAAATTTAGTCAAAGGATGGGGGAAGAACACTGATCATAGGTCTGATGAATTTGGGATTAGAACCACGTAATTTTTTGTAGAATCTCTCCTGCCTGGATATTTTATGCAAATTGATACTGTCCTTTTATTTTCAGCTCAGCACGTTTTGAAGGATCGTTAAATGTTGATTTGAACGAGATAACGATGAACTTAGTTCCATTCCCACAGCTGAAATACCTTGTGTCGAGTCAAACACCGCTATATTCTGTGGCAGATGTTAGACTTCCACCAAGAAGGTACAGTTACCTGCATTAAATTTAAGTTCTCTTTTCATTTAGCGGGTGGTTGGAGGGAGATTCATGTTGCCCTGGTGCTCTCAGAGCTAAAGGGGACAGGAAGCCGATCTGTTTGTTGTGTCTGTATTGTGTCGTGTATTTGTCCCGTCTTGTCTTTGTTTTTTGCCAGTGGTGTCGAGGGTGGTTTCCTTCACCCATTGGGCTGGCACGTCGTCATTTAAGTGAAATACTCTTGAGTACGACGTTAAACCCCAATCAAACAAACAAACTTTTTCATTGACATACAAAATACATTAAAATAACTAGTACCAAAAGTTAAAACCCCAAAAGACTTGCTTTATTCCAGAAATTAATGTAATAATGTTATGAGTTCATGTATGTATGAATCAATAAAACCATTTCAGTTTATTTTAGAGAACACATAAGGTAGGTTATACATACATGTTATACCAGAAGTCTATCAATCGGAAGTATGAAACCAGCCATTACCCAGTCTGAACGGCATTCTGACTTTCAGTGGACTTTCAAAGTGCCATATCACTCATTGCGCAAGAAATAGGGAATTTTGTTCGTTTCGCGCAGTTTGAATTTAAAAATCCAATGATGCCTTATGGGTAAAATATAACATTTGAAAAGCGGTTAAAAACAGCATGCATGATTTACCCATGATTCCACCTCCAATTCATGTCATTTGAGGTTTCTCTATGTCTCGCCAGGGAGCGCTTTTTCATCAATCAGCGCTGGTCTGGTCACAATGCTGTTGAGACTGGGTAATGGCTGGTTTCATACTTCTGCTTGATAGACTTCTGATAATACATGTAATTACTATGATATAAATAATAATAATAAAATAGTGAAACAAGAAAAATTGTTTACAGTTAATTGGTTAACTGAAATTATTACATTGTATTCTTTACATGTAGCAGGTAAACTTTGAAATTTATCAAAAAAATTTTAAATCGTTTTCGAAAGAAACATTTGATATAACGGATTTAAAATTGCAACATAGCTGTTAAAAATTTGGTTGAATCAACACAATCTTATTGCCATTATTTACAAAGAATTGAAGTTCTTTCATCAATTAAAACAGTTACATGTATGTGGAAATTTATGACGTACACTTTTTTCAACAACAACAAAATAAAATAATAATAAGATTTCAAGTGGTAGAATATTTCTTTTATATTTTTTTTTATTATTCAACTTATTGTGCAAAGCTCTGGAATTATTGAAAATCATCTAACTTTTACTTTTGAAAACAAATATTTACTTCTGCTGTGTTTCAGTTTAATGTTGGAAATCGAAACCCATCTAGAGGAGAAAAGTGTGTCATATGTGTTTTGAAAATAAACACCAATTTATTGACTAAATACAAGTGAAGCACCCTTCAGCATTGCGTAAAACACCAATCAATCAGTAACCATGTAAACTTGTAAAATTTCAGATTAGATCAAATGTTTAGTGACGCATTTTCCAAAGATCATCAGTTGCTACGAGCAGATCCTAAACACAGTCTGTACCTGGCATGTGCTCTGATGGTGCGAGGAAATGTCGAGATCTCTGATATTAGAAGAAACATAGAAAGGTATGACTGTGATAAAAGCAATTCAAAAAGATGTTTAAAGAAAATTATTCTTCGTTGAAGGTTTCGCAGCTGTGGTTTAGTGGTTAGTCACTAGTGTCTGCTGACTAATCCTACTTCGATGTACAGGCCACGTTCTCCTGTCGACCATCACAGGGGTGGTTTTTATGAGGTTTCCTGTTTTCCACCGTATTTAAGCAAAAAACAGGCGTGAAGTGGACAATCTGTCGTTTTAAGTGTGAAATCTATTGCCGCATACCTGTAAGTGAAACGCCTTGAGCATGACATTAAACCCCAATAAAACAAAAAAACAAACAATCTTTGTTGAAGAATATTTTAAAAATCATCCGAATGAATGGTCTGCGATGGAGCTTGGTTGTGGGCACCTGTCTAAGGTAGGAATTGGTTTCTCCAAACAAAATTGATTGCTTGGACAATTTTGTTGCAGTTTCTCTGTTTCCAACCATAAAGTGGGCTGGTGAATATATCCTCACTTTTACACTCAACTGATCCAAATTTAATCACAGATTTTTTTAAAAAGCACCTTTAACACCAATCAACTTATCAATTTTTGAATGAATTACTAGTATTCTCTTTGTTATCAGATTAAAGCCCTCTTTGAATTTTATCCCGTGGAACCAGGAGGGGTGGAAGACCGGGTTGTGTTCTGTGCCCCCTGTAGGCCAGCCTTATTCTCTGCTAACACTGGCTAACAACACCTGTGTTAGACACAGCTTCACAGATCTACGCTCAAGATTTGTCAAACTTTATAAAAGGAAGGTACGGAATCTACATATTTGGCATGTTTATTTTAATTGCCGTATTATCTCTAATGTTACAAACACCTCTGGGAAAACTTTCATAGAGTTAGAGGCAGAACAAAGCAATAGCTTCTTAGGGGCCTGTTGCTCGAATGAGTATTAGCCGCTGACACTAGATTAAATCACTAATATCGGGTTAGAGATAGACCTACAACATGGTGAGAAGTCCTCTACAATCTAATAGAGGATTAAATTAAATAGTGCTTCGAGCAACCGGCCCCTGATCATTAGTTTGGTGTATGTATCAGCTGTAGACTCCCGTTCAGCTCACTTTAACGATCAACTGGGTAGATGGTTGGAGTGAGCTTTCTGTTGCCCTGGTACTCTCCGAGCTAAAAGGGAGCAGGGAGCTGATCTGTATGTGAAGTCTCTGTATTGCATTCTTTGATTGTCCTGTATTTGTTTTGTTCTATTTTGTTATCAGTCAAGGCTGGTTTCATTTACCCATTGTGCTGACATGTCGTCATTTGAGTGAAATAACCTTAAATATAGCATTGAGCTCCAAACAAACAAGACACAATGGTAATACATCAGAGTTTAACATTATGACGTCAATCGTCATGACAACAGAATGAGGTCACTTTGAAAAATAACATTGTCACTCTGACAATGTTGGGGTCAATAAGCTTTTTTGGTAATTCATAAAATGTTATGCATTTAATTTTTCTGTTCCTTGAGATTTTGAAATTTACAAATCTAGGTAGTTAAAACTTTGAATCAATCATATACCTGATGGTCGACAGACTGACTATAAACCTTGGATGAAATAATGAAATAGGATTAGTAAGCCTAGGCTGGGGGCCTTTAGAAGTCTAACATATAATGATCAAGGGCCGTTTGCCGTCTATTAGTGACAAACTGCATTTGAGGGTTGTGCTAGAAGCTATTACCTGTACAACACAATCGTCATACAGGTGAAATAGTGTTGAGCATGTCGTGACAATTAAACCCTAATCAGTCAATCCTGTACCTGGACTTAGGGTTGACATAAAGCAAGGCCTTGGGAAGAGGGGTGTCCACCTGTCCTTTGGGCACCCTGAATTGAAAAATTGTAAAAATTGGACACTAAGTTACTTAAAAACTAAAACAAAATGACCATTTTGGACACCATACTTTTGAATTCTAGCTAAGTCCCTGACATAAAGTTAATCTTATGTCAATTAATTTTGAGTTTTCGTATTGCTTCATAATTAGCGCAAGTCTAATGTCTTGCCATTGTGTGCTGTTAGAGGGTTCACTGCAATCTTTGGGTGGCACTGTGACCCCAATTAAAGAGTGAAATAAAAACAATTTGCAAAACAAACACTGTTTTCCTTTAGAAGCTACTTTTTGGAAGCATTTAAAAAAAATTCTACAAATGTTTAAAACAGATTTTTTTTAAAACATTTATTTGTAGGCGCACATCCATCACTACACTCAGGTGGATGGAATGGAATTGTCCGACTTTGCTGACAGCCTTGATTCTATTAACTCCCTTGTTGAGGAATACGAGAATTTAGAAAAACAGATGAATAACCCGCCTCCAATTGTGCCACGTCTTCAAATTGCTACATGATCCAACAACCTGTTATGGCACATCTTCAAATTGCTACATGATCCAACAACCTGTTGTGCCACGTCTTCAAATTGCTACATGATCCAACAACCTGTTGTGGCACATCTTCAAATTGCTACATGATCCAACAACCTGTTGTGGCACATCTTCAAATTGGTACTTGATCATAATTGTACAGCCTGTTGTGCCCATTCTTCAAATTGTTACCGGAGCCTACAGCCTGTTGTGTCACATCTTCAAATTGCTACCGGAGCCTACAGCCTGTTGTGTCACATCTTCAAATTGCTACAATCTACATCATCATACAGCCTGCTGTGTCACATCTTCAAATTGCTACAATCTTCATGATCATACAGCCTGTTGTGTCACATCTTCAAATTGCTACAATCTACATCACCATACAGCCTGTTGTGTCACATCTTCAAATTGCTACAATCTACATGATCATACAGCCTGTTGTGTCACATCTTCAAATTGCTACAATCTACATGATCAAACAGCCTGTTGTGTCACATCTTCAAATTGCTACAATCTACATCATCATACAGCCTGCTGTGTCACATCTTCAAATTG
>JAQQZZ010050715.1:0-10093 GCA_030265115.1 Mopalia vespertina | reverse complement strand
ACATTGGTCGCATTTAAACGTTATAGACAACAAAATAATTATCGGAATCCTATATAGCTGTCGCAACAGCTCTAGTTGATCTTTATTGTTGTTGTTGTTAAGGTCATAATGAAGATGATAGCTTTGAACCCCAGAGGATACTGGACAAGTAGACGAAACAGATTTGATATGTTTGTTACATTTCTGGGAGTCATTTGGATTGTTCTACATTTTATCTTCAGCGTAAGTTTTTTATTACAAAAGATAAGATTTCTTATTCATTTTATAAGTTTTAATTACATGATCTCAAAAAGATCTATTATTTTTTTCAACAAAAGATTGTAATCAGGCCCAACTATATATTCAGGGATATAGAGAATTCCATATATCCTTCCATCCATCACACTTTCCTTTCAAAAGCATATCACAAGAACAGTTCAATATTCTTTCACCAAACTTTATATAAATTTCAATCATTAAGGCCCTATAGGAAAAGACTGCCAAGCTAAAAAGAATTTCCTTCATTTGACCGGGAAAAATTAAAATTGAAAAATACCTTGGTTAGTTTTAACTTATTTATCAATGTATTTGTCAAATAAGTGTATACATGTGATGTAAATGAACTGTCACATCATTTTAGTTGCATGATCGTGTTCTCTGTCATAGATTTCAGAAGACTTATTTGCTAAAAATCAAGAAAAATGAAAGTGGAGAAAACAGCCAAACTGTGTGTACAGTAAATGACTGAATTCCAGATTGTTTTTAAATTACTCCCAATAAATTTAAACAACATGTTTATTTTTTAATCGAATGAAAAGGCGAAATAGAGTTTTTTCTATTGCATTCATTTTTGGAATACATAATTTTAAAAAAATGTCTTTAAATGACAGTTTTAACTCTGAAATTTGATTGAAGTTGGCATCAATGATTTCGTTCACACCTTTGTTAATGGCTATCAATAGGAGTCCTACTGGGGGCATGAGTAGTTTGTATAAAACATCTGTCTTCCATGTCTACTGTTCAGTTCAAATACACACCCCCAATGGTCAGGCTTTGATCTGTGATTAATTGGTTTGTGGAGATAGCCAGCTGGTAGTCAGTTCAGGAGAGATAATCACGTTAATCCCTTCCACCCTCTGATACACATAACCTTTGAGGCACGCATTTTACATCTTAAAGCTAAAAAAAATGTTCTAAAATACTTAAATTTTTGGTCAATTTTTTTGCATTATCAAGATTATGAAAAGAAGATTTCAGAAATGCAAAATTTTACCCCTGACTAGCAGTAGAGTCCTTAAATGTAGATAATTAGCATTAATATGTCAACATGTTTACACTAGCTAATCAACTATATGCCTCAAACCTTACAGTAATATGAACTAAACACTACACAAAAAAGAACATTGTGGGGAATGGGAATCCTCAATGTGCACATAATGTCCAGGTATGCTAACTGATTTGAAAAAAAGCCTGCAAATTACAACAATTTCTTGAAGGTAGTGATGAACTCCATCACATAATCAACAAGTTATTTTTTTTGTCTTTTGTCATTTCATTTTAAACTTGATATTTACTTCAACCAGGGTTCCTAAGTGGTGCATTTCACATGTTTCTACACTGTATTACCTTGTTTCAATTTCAATAAGTTCAATTTTGCTGATGGGATATACATCTACATGAAGTATAGAATGATTGAAATCTTATTGTTGCCTGTTGATCATAAGAGCTATGTGTTACTGTGTCAACAAGCCATAGCTACATGCATAGATGACATTCATTGTTTTATTAAGTTAATTACTAACAGAAACTCAAACTTCAGATGCACTCAAATATGGAAACTCCCATATATCAGCTTGAATATGACTCCAAACTTAATATTATATTATATATTGAATAATGTTATATACACTGAAAGTGTTGTTCAGTATGACAAAATGATTTGAGAATAATGAACACTAGAAACGTAATGTCTGTCTCATATCAATTCACGATGATAATACAATACTCAGTCACTTGACTGTCTGTCTCACATCATTTAACTGTTATTGTACAGTACTCAGTCATATCATTGTCTGTCTCACATCACTTAACTGTTATTGTACAGTACTCAGTCACATCAATGTCTCACATCACTTCACTGTTATTGTACAGTTCTCAGTCACATCGTTGTCTCACATCACTTCACTGTTATTGTACAGTACTCAGTCACATCGTTGTCTGTCTCACATCACTTCACTGTTATGGTTGTCTGCCTCACATCACTTCACTGTTATTGTACAGTACTCAGTCACATTGATGTCTGTCTCACATCAATTTAGCGGGTGACTGGAGGGAGCTTCATGTTGCCCTTGTGCTCTCAGAGCTAAAGGGGAACAGGAAGCCGATCTGTTTGTGGTGTCTGTATTGCGTCCTGTTTTTGTCCTGTATTTGTCTCGTTTTGTCTTTGTTTGTTGCCAGTGTAATGAGGGTGTTTTACTTCATCCATTGGGCTGGCACGTTTTCATTTAAGTAAAATACCCTTTAGTACGACCTAAAACCCCAATCAAACAAACAAATAAACAAACACATCAATTTATTTAATTGTACAGTATTCTATCAAATCATTGTTTCGTACCAGAATTGAAACTGTACATCAGTCCAGTGCCATAGCTGTGCCTTAATAGCTATTAGTAATTTTCAGGACTCCTTGCTGATTTATATGATGAGAGAGTGGATGCCACTTCCCTATAGTTCTTTAGGTATATACATTTACATAGTAAACTGATGCAGGGAGTGAGGAAACATAGACTACATGACATTTTTATGCGTTTAATCCTATTATTGTTTCCCTGTTTATTTACAGAATGATGGAAGTAATTCATTTGGATTTTTTGTTATTGTACTGCGTTTTTTTACAATTACTGGTAAACATGTAAGTATGATTTGCAAGAATTTCTAACACAAATCTGGCATTGTGACATGCAGACCACAATGGAATTGTAACACTTTAGTCTGTCATTAGGACAGGCAGTCAATAGTATAAACAATGGTGGTTTCGGCGTAGCGCAGCCTGGACCCTCCCCACCTCGTCAGGAGGATCCCAGCATAGATATACAATTGCCCCTGCAAGTTGTGTAAGCGAACGTATCCCCATCCTACATCTATAATTATCCCAATTAGTATACATATATTCAGACACTCTTCTCAGTATACATGATAGGTTATATCCCCCATCACTCCACCATCGAGGGCCCTTCCCACCCCCTAGGAGGGCCCTCAGTTTATGTGATACAACCTATAAGACATACCAGGTCAGAGTTCCCTTAATATATCTAGATATGCATAAATTAACCTATATAAAAAAAAAACTTTTAGACAAAGGCTATACTACTAAATAATTGCTGGTTATAGGCTCCACAAATCTCTGTGGTATCCGCTGTCTTGGTGACCACTGCAAAATTCACCTTCGTCGGCTTGTATTAAGTGTGGGAAGGGTATTAAAAACCGTTTCTTTCGCTACCAAGCTTGTGGGTATAGTAACGAAAAGGTCCAGGACTGGCAGCGAGAGAAGGCAGCGTTCGAGAAGGAGTTTAGACATTTGGCCGGGATTGACCCCTCCCAAATTTCCTATTAGAGATATTCACACCATTGTATACACCAACCCAAAGTGACTATCATGGGTGAATACACCACCCACAGGTGACTTTTGGCTGAAATACCCGACCTGGCCCAGAATGTTGTGAGAAACATTCTGGAAGAGCCAATCCCGGAAGCAGTGAAGGAGAGATTGCTCAGACCACTGCTTCACATTAAATTCCGGCCTATTGCTCCACTTAGGTTGAAAAAGGGGAGGAAAAGAAACTCCCTGCTAAAGGAATTTGATCCCCTCACCCATAAAGCCCTGCGGTCGCTGAAGGACTACGAGGAGGATATAAAGAAACTAGAAAATCTCGAGTTCTGCCAAAGCCCCTGGGCTATCGGAAGATACTTATATGGTTGGCAGATGGATGTGTCTGAAAGCCACAGCGCAGACCCTAGAACTTTCCTAGAGGTGGCATGCCCCCAGATCCCGCTTGCCCTCATAGTCCAGATCCACAAAGCTAAACCAGATGGCACTGAGGAGTATACAGACCCTGTGCTATGTCACTAACAGGAGGCCATTCTTAAGGCTAACGAAATCAAAGCAGCCTTGGACAAGACCATTCCACACATCCTGAAGCTGCTTGAGAAGTGGACATTTCTACGAATGGGTTGTCGACCAAGTAGAAACGCTTTGGCTGGACAATGCCCAATATCAGCCCCTGGTGGATCGTCCTAACTTCCGCTTCCCCCAGGAGTAGCTGCTAAGAAAGCAGTCGTCAACATGCGAAATGAAGATGACGACTGCCTCCCATGGGCCCTGTGGTCTGCACTCTTCCCTGCGGTGAAGGACCCACAGCGGCCCTTCAAATACCTCACCCAGGACAACCTCGACTTCAAAGGAGTCGACGCCCCCACACCCATCTCTCAGCTTTCAAAGGTCGAGAAGCAGAACGGGCTTGCGATCAACGTCTTTGGGTGGGATAAGGGGATAACCGTCCACCACCTCAGCAACCAGCCTGAGCACATGCCTCACATCAACCTATTGCTGGTCGAGAAGGCCGGTAATTTTCACTATACCTGGATCAAGAACCTAAACCATCTCCTCCACAACCAGAGTAAACACCAACATCGCAAGTTGCCCTTGCTGTCTCAACGGTTACTCCAGGAAAGACCTACTGGAGGCCCACAGGCGCCAGTGTCTCGGGATTGGATAGATAACTGTGAGGGTGGAGATGCCCGAAGAGGGTAAAAACAAGCTCACCTTCAAGAACCACCACAAGCACCTGCCTGCGCTGTTCGTCATCTACTCCGACTTTGAAGCTCTAACCACAAAAATCAATGGGGTACCTTGAACCAGAGCAAAATCAATACCCAGAAAACACGCCATCATGAGGCCTGCAGCTTCTGCTATGTCATTGTGCGATGTGATGGCCATACAGAGCCGCCCGTGGAATATCAAGGTCCCAACACGGTAGAACGTTTCTTAAAAGCACTTCATGGGGAGGAGTGTAAAATAAAGCAGTGCTTGATAACCCCAAGGCCATGTGGATGACGTGAGAAGACAGGTTGGTCTACAACAACGCTACCACCTGCCATGTATGCAACAAAGCCCCTTGAGGGCGACTCCGTACGCGATCACTGCCACATCACTGGTAAGTACAGGGGAGCTGTCCACAACGAATGCGACTTAAAGTTGCGTCTTGAACCCTAAAACCACCCCGATCCAGGTAATCTTCCACAACCTGCCAGTGTATGACTCCCACTTGCTGATGCAAGTCATCTCGAAAGTTTAGGGTCGCATCTCCTGCATCCAAAACAATACAGAGAAATATATCTCTTCTCTCTTGGGTCGCTCCGGTTCATTGACAGCGCCCAGTTCCTGCCGTCCTCCCTTGCCAAGCTGATGGCAGCAAATAAGCCCCAGGCGTTCCAGATAACAGCCAATACGAGCCAGCCAAAGAGGGGCGTGACCTGCTATTGCGCAAGGGTGTATACCCCTATGAATACATGGACGAGGAGCTGTTGGTTCTGGTCGATACTGCTGGGGTTGTTCATCACCACGACAGTCTGCCTCTGACCTTAACCCCGAGCTGGTCACCCAATCTTCAGTGAGGATTGAGCCAACTTCCATAATTCTGAACTTTCATTGTTTGCTATATTAGAGGACTATCACATGTTCAATAGTAGTACCTTCACCATGGCCGACTTTAATAACTCCTCATTTGATAACAACGACGTGGATGACACTGGCCCCAACCATGATAGAAAAGACGATGTCATCTGGCCAGATGTGGCAAGTTTTGTGGACTTGATGTTTCTGCGAGCAGGAAATTGCGTCTGAAGGCATATCCCAGGTTTAACGTGATCAAAGCCTCAGGCAAGCCCTTAAAATTGAACACGTTCGCTACCCGGCCCAGCAGTGGGAGTTTTATCCGAGAGGAGATGGGCCTTGCGGATTGGACAAGAGGGAACCCCACTCTCCCGGCTGAAGCGGCCAGTATTTTTCAGACTGCTAACAAAGAGTTTGTTGCAGCGGCTTCTATAGTAGAGAGCGCTGAGCTTTAGTATCTAAAGCAGGTTGCGAAGACGGCCTCAGATATGGTGGAGAAAATGGAGACCTCACTCACCTCTGAGCAACGATTAGCTGGATTCTCAATGACGACACGACGCTGGCCGATTGCGTCCGCACACTCTTTCGACTGTTTTCACCAAGCGTCAGATGACTTTTAGCCCCTAAAATCGCCCAGACATCAGTTCTGATACTGTCGTTTAAGATGCCAGCAGGTATAAGGAAACACAAAAAGATCGCCCTCTGCGGCCTTACCTACAGCCCACTTTGGTACAATATCAGTGAGAAGTTGCAGAATAACCGCCTACGTGTTCAGGATGAGCGCAAGATATCGTTATACCTGACCTTGACCTGTGACCTGGACACATATCTATTCAATATATATAAGACAAATAAGGGGATAAGGTAGATATCAACTACTTGAGTGCGGTGTTACATTTGTGAGCTATATGAGCAACATGGTTGATGCTGGAGGGCCTGGGACATTCAATGTAAAACCCTGTTCAACTGCTGGCCTTACAGACGTGGAAGACATCCAGGGGTTTGGATAGGCTGGAACAGAAGACACACTGTATGCCCTTCAACTGTCTGGTGGATTATACAAGCGTGTCTGTGCCCCAGCAGAGCGCTCCTCTAAAATTTGGTGCCTTGAACAAAGTCACTGTGGGCAGTCTTGCCACCAACCGAAATTACAAGCTCCACTATACTGGTAAAGAGTGGAAGCCAGAAATTGATACAATCAAGAAATCGATACAATCAATGTGCTGGGTGCCTGGCAGTTTAAACCTGCCCTGTCTTACTTGTATTTAGGAAAAACCCACACTGTCAAAAAGATACAGAACAAGGGCCAGCTATTGCGACTTTGAGATGGGGCCCAAAGGCCCCAAACCAACTTGTGCACATCTACATTCGCATACCCGATGGGCCAGTGGAGCTAATCGTACAATTTAGCCTGTCGCAAAAATTGTGTTGTCACTAAAATCTTGCCCCTATTAAACTTCGTCGTCTATATTATAGCACCCACAGAACTTCGTATTTGAAGACATTGATAGTTAATCTTATACCGTAACTATCATGGGTCTCTATCCCATGCTTGATGAAACTGATACTCCTTTTAAGCAATGAAGTCAGACTCCCAGAGTCAACGTCTCCAGCATATAAGTGAGATAGAGCATCGCATGAAGAAGGAAAAAGAGAACAGAGCCTCCCTTTACAAGAAGTACCACCAGGGGAGATCGCCTGTGATGGCATTGAGACGGTTCTCATCGCTGTCAGCCTAGGGTTAAGCGCATCGGGGATTGGCCTTCTCTACAGTTATTGTGGCACCTGTCGTGGTCGGTTTAGAAGCGGCGGCAGGCGTCTGTGGGCTGGCAGCCGTTATTAGTAAATTAATAGCCCACGGCCTCAGAGCGAAACCTAAAAATCATAATGAGATTCACGTCCTTGCTGAATCAAAACTAAATACAATATTGGACCACATTTCCAAGGCCATGCAGGACAATAACATTTCTGCTGAAGAATAAAGCCTCATCCTCTCCGAGGAGAAGAAATATGGCCAAGAAAAGGAACGGATTAGACAGAAGAAGAAAGAGGCGAGTGATAAAGAAAAAAATCTGTTGATCCAGCGGGTAAGAGAAGAAGCTATCCTGTTGTTACGTCGAAATGCTCACAGGTTCCCCGACAATTAGCTGTGGATTTCGGCTATCATTTATTTATTTATAAATAATAAATATTGATAGGCCACTGGGTTGGGTGACATGAAATGAGATCAATCACGTAGTTATACGCCAAGCATTCGGAAAAAAAACGTGTCGGACTCGTTATATCCTGCACTAACATGAATCAGACGAGCACCACATGTTCACCGCTGATGTCACTGGTCGATATGAACGTGTTATAACCTGCACTAACATGAATCAGCGAACACAGAAGTAGAATCACGGTGGGGTGAAAATCCCTGGAGCGTCTGCCAACTCAACATTCAAATCAGGTTCAGATAAACTGAGGATCAACAGCTTGTGTGATAATACTATATGGAATGCTCTGAGTGCATGCCCTTCATTTCTATGTATGTATACTAGTGGTGGAGGATATAACCCATCATGTATACTGAGAAGGTACGTGTCTGTATATATGCATACTTATATGTTATTGGATTATATGGTTCTGTATGGATGAGTTCTGGCACTGCTGGAAGCTGCGAGTTTGCGAGTCAAGATAACATACACTAAAATAAACTTTAAAATTGTTAATTTCTTGGTATCTCTTTCCTTTGTTGGATTTTTAATGGTGATGCGCTGAGCGCACGAATGCATTGTAAACAGACTGACATTCCAAAATATTACATCACATGACATGTTGTGAATGCACGTTTCAAACGAAGCCTTCGGAAAGACTTCAAAATGATCACAGAGAAACTTATTTACCATGATAATGAAAGTTGAACGCACAATTATTCAACTGATGTAACCATGCTATGATCAGGCCGAAAGATAGGGATTTCATATTTTGACAAGGACTGCGTGAAAGGGATACAACGTAACTTGACAATATTTTAGCACACGAACTCAGAGAATGCAAGATCTGTGACATCTGCCTTTGTTCCACATGGTCAAGCTTGCTGTCTGACTCATCCTGGATACTTGAATTATGCCCAATGTTTTTTTCATAACTTTATGTGCTAATACTCCAGATTTGACAAGCATTTAGACAGTTGGTTTTATTTTCTGACTGAGCGGTTTGTGATTCTGTCAAACAGCGACCGGCTTTGCCGTTTTCATCACCAATTCACCCAATCGATGTTCCACCATGGGGATGAGATATAACCATATTTTAATTTTTGGATCTAGTACTTTTTCGAAGATCGGTGTCAACTAGGTAACTTAAGAGGACCGTCGACAGGGAGATATAAAGTGGACAACTTGGACAAACAATTTGTACAAGGCAATGGGGTTATGAGAGTTCATCACTGTCAACTGCAGCGCAGAGGCGAAGAGTGTGGGCGGACAGTCATCTCTCTGAATCCCGTCCCTTGTTTAGCTATTATGCCCTGGCGGCCCATTAAAAATTCTGTTCATTAAACATCTATTGAAATTCTCATTGAAACATCTCCAAATCTAAGGAATCTGTGCTTATCATGATCGACTTCTTAATCTGACAATTTTCCACAAAAGTTAAAATAGAAAACTGTAGACTGACTTTGTGTGTACAAGGAAACATTTGTCTCGCTTCGAATAAGTTGCATTTTATTTTATTTTTTGGATTTAAGATGTCCATGCACCTTATGAAATTGTCGTGAATAAGTAAAGGGAAAACAATTAGGTAAGAAAAATATTTTAACTTTTGTTTTTATGTATTTTAGGTGGCAGTTCCTTTGTTTTTTATCACGGTTTCTAAAGACCCAGGGTTGTACTTACGTGTTAGCAAACCATCTTTTTTTCTATTAATGATGAATAACTCTGCCAGATAAACATTTAGATGCATTTCTATCATTTACTGCTCTTGTTTACTTTCACACAACCAGCGCTGTTGTTGCGATTTGTTGAAACTGATATTCGCTTCTTGTGTGACCCAATAAAACTGTTCACACCTTGAATTACTTCATCTCATTTGTTACTTTGTGAAATTGTGAAAAGTTTGTCTTCTTGTGTGTCTTAAAACGGCTCACATAGCTCTTTTATTTCTGAGTCAGACATTTCACTCAATGGCTGTCAAATTGTTGGCCATTTTTTTGTTTGTCTGCTTGCTTTCAAACACAAAATAGTCCATCAAATGTGTGACGTCACAAAGATCGGTGTCCAATATCGTGTGATATTGGACAGTTATAGTTTGTACATAATATTGCAGGGATAGACAGTAAGGTGTATAATACTAATTGGGATAATTATAGATGTAGGCTGGGGATACGTTCCCTTACACAAATTTTTCGGGGGGCAATTGTATATGTATGCTGGGACCCTCCTGATACTGTGTCAGTGGGGGGCG
>JAQQZZ010050704.1:0-10093 GCA_030265115.1 Mopalia vespertina | reverse complement strand
GGCTCGGTGATACCTTAGAGCTGGAATCTCCTCATGAAATCTCGAGGTAGGTCCGCGAATAACGTTTAGAATGCCCGTTACCCTAGTCGCATAAGTATCGACCTAGTCAACAAGACTCACTACTCTATAGCTTATTCAATGTAGGACTGAAGATCTAACAGGATGCGTATCAAATCCTATTGATATACATGTATATATTCTCATAATGACGCATACCCAATACCCGTTACCCTAATCGCATAAATATTACCCTATTCTTCAACACATTGATCACTACTCATAACCCTATGTCAAACAATATCTACATAGATTCCTCGAACCATGTTCATATTCATGCTATCCATTTTGTCTTAGTACTGTACTATGTCTATGTCTGGTATCTGATATGTTACTTTTTTTTACCAGTGTGTCCAACACTGGTTACTCTAGTCGGATCAAAATTACCTTGCTTAGCGACGCTCATTACCCTATTCCCTATTCAACAACACTCGTTACCCGATTCCCATTTTAATGTTGGGAAAGGTGTGCACGAGAAGGTGTTCAACGAGTTTCATTATAGCCAAGGGTACCATGTAAGAAGTAAAGTATTCGGCTATGGGCACATTCTTTCTTTTCATGAAGGAAAACTTTAAGAACTCGTCTGGCGAAATATATTGATGTTTATGTAAACATTGCGCGTTCCGGAAAACATTTTACTTATTCACATTCCCAAGAATTAAAATCCAGTACGATCTTTTCGTCTACAAAGTTCTGAATTGAAGCCGCGTTTCGGATGATAAATATGTTACAGCACTTATAATCAAATATGTAAGGAGAAACTAGCATAATTGGTTATAGACTGGATTATGATTCTTGGGAATATAATCGTGTAAAAAGTTTTTACGGAACACGCAATTTTTACATTAATATCACTGTTTTTCGAGACAAAGAACGGAAACTTGCCAGACGAGTTCTTAAAGTTTTCTTCCATGAAAAGATAGGATGTTACCATTGCCGTATACTATACAGTTATGGTAGGGTAAAGTGGGGATATGACGACCATGTGAGGTAAAACGCTTTGGTCCCTTCAGGTATCTATTGGAAGCCTAGTTCATTATGTGATAGGATAATCATTTTATTCCTAAATCTCTCTTTTTGACTGCTTTAATTGATGTAAAAATGGGATTGCTTAATGTGTGTATATGCTAAATATTCACCAGGGATGCAGGGAGCTTATGTGATAAATAATGCATAAAAAGTAATAGATATGCATTTTGTGGCTTATTTATTTACTTTCAACGTGATTTTACCTCAGTGGTCGAGTGGGGGAAAATGCCAAACTACGTCTGCATGTGGCAAGATGCTACACACACTGGGCTCTTTGCCCCAGAGTGTATCTGGAATGCGGGCGTTTTTCCTGTCACGAGTAGACCAGCAAGCCCATGGCCAACAGTTGCATTGAAACCCTGTGATTTTAGAAGCACATATTAAAGTTGAAAAAAAAAAACGATGAAGGAAGCTTCAATGTGTCTGGTGGGAAATGGTTTATTGTTGCCAATATGTCTTTTTCCTTAAAGCGATGCTCCTTTCTGCAAAAAAATGCTTATAGGTAAAACGGGCATCATTTCTTTTGTTGAATTTTGCTCTCTAATTCTCTTATCGAGTTATATACATTTTTGGGGGATCTTAAATATTGGGTAATGATTAAACTACAGTCAAATTCATCCACGCGGCCGTATCTTGGTACTTTTATCACTAAACAGAAGAGCTCCACAAATATTGACCAATCAAATATCTTTCTTTTCAAAATAGGTGTCTACGACCTATAGAGTCGACTGTTTAGGCCTATAGTAAAATTGACCTTTGACAGTTCACACATGTTAATAACCTGTGACACACAAGAGTGTAAGTCGCATGACGTCATGGACAGGGTTGGCCACGCCCAAAATGTCAGCTGCCAGTGATCGTAGGTAGGTATATATCTGTAACCTTCAGGTTATTTTATAAAACGAAGAAACGATAAGTCGATGCCATATTTTAGTTTATTTAATGGTAACCTCTCAAGGGATATAGTGGTTAATGCAACTAGGAGCATCGATTTAAGATGGGCGTCTTGCACCACTTTGCCATACCCTATAGCTTAGCTGGTTTCATTTTTTATCTAGACATACTAACTAGGACAACTAAATTAATTGATCATTTATCAGTTTTATCATTATCATTTTGTTGTATACATATTATCAGGCGTCTGTCTTTGTCGGTATTTATTACTATATGCATTATAATATAAAGAAAAATCTAAAAGAAAAAAAGCAACGTCACCTGCACATTGTTTGTTTTCAAAATGTCCCATCCACCTTGCCGTTCTCGCCGTACATTGTATGTCTCGCGAGAACATAGTGATACCGGCACGACGTTCATTTATTAACATGTTTTCTTCATCTTCAGCTTCTGATTTTGCGCAAGGCACTTCGTGATTGTCCTATACAGACTGGGAAGCCCAAGGGTGTTACACCTCGCTAGACACATTCACCCATAAGAAAGTGTCATTAATAGCCTTTGTGGTATGTCGACACGACTTCATTTACTACACGAGCTAACCTAAGGTAAGACGCAATTTTTCAATTGAAGATGCATAATTTATCGCCGTTTATTTATATACGAGGTAAAAAACCACAATGTATTATAGTGCAAGCGTTATTCAATTTTGGACGATTAACAATCGTTGGTTTTAAATGTAATTATAAAAAGCATAAGGGATCTGAAGATGATCATTTCTTGATTAGCTTTTTTTGCACTATGAAAATAGCCCTAACTAGACGTGGGCTATAATATATATTTTAACTTCTGTGTCTTACTATGTAGGCCTATGCCACAACGACAATAGGTAGGGAATATATACTCACATGAAAGAGACAAACAATGTAAACATTTAATGTTATCAACAGAATTTGTCTGCAAATTGTTCCATTCCCTTAATTCATTAGGATGACAGGTCATCATAATACGTAAATAAAACATTCTATACATATACTATATGGCACAAAACGTAATGCAAACAAAAGGAAGGAGCTCCACAGTTAATAGATTTATTTGGGTACGCATGGCTTGATTAAAATTGCTATATCGAGAATTCGAGGTATTCAAATCAGAACCGCCTTAGTCCAGTTTTTGTATAAGTGTATCAAGCCCACTGTTAAGGTCTTGCTGGACCCAATTGGGCTCAAAATGAACAAAATGTTATGGCTTGGATTAAAGTTAGAAATTCAAACTACTTGTTGGTGTAAGAAATAATTCGAAATTCTAATTACAAACAGTTAAATTGGAGTCTATAATTTAGTGCTCCCTTGATCATATAGTCAAGTCGCAAAACTTTAATTGCCTATTTCTGGCACTTCAGATTTAAGCAGATTCTACATTTTCCAAGGCGTATTTCTATTCTTTTTAGAAATAATAATTGGATTTTCACCACATTTAAATATATGTAATCCTGAGTATTCAAGCTTTCCATAAATATATACATATATCTGGTACAGATTTATATTATTATTTTTAAAGACTAAATACAACGGGTGTTCTGAAAATCGACCAAGTTGTCCAGCAAGACCATACCGTTTTGCATATTTACAAAGGCCTAACGTTCAATTAATATATGTATTCAGAAACTAAATTCTGCCGTAAAAATGGAAGCAAAGCTGGGACTAAACCTTTTGCCGATAACACGACCTTAAATTGGTTGGTACATTTGGCAATTTAACTCAAAGTCATTAGATTTCAAACAGAGTTCGAACAGTTTCAATATTTCAGTATTCGGGCGATTGATACTCAGTATTCGGGCGATTGATACCCAGTATTGATACCCATCAAAAGCACTTTTAACAGAACAAAGTCCTGTGACAATATCGATATTTGTGTACATAGATTCTACGTCAAGCGTCACTAATATGACGCCTTTTCAACCTGAATTCCAGATAACTTATTAAAAAACTACTGAGTATTGTTAAAAAAACTGGATTGTATGTTGGCAATTGGTTTCTGGTTATAATCGATAAGTTTTGATGTGTGGTAAAAGTTAGATCCCCAATCTGATAGGATAAGTATAGCTGGAGGCATACAAGGTATACGCCATAGACAGAAAAAATACCATTTCTCCTGTGTTTTGTGAATTTTAGGAAGAACTAAGAAAGCTTATTTTTGGAGACCCGATCTACGATTCGATAGCTCATAAACTATATAGTATCTGAGTATAGTCTATGTAGTATGGAATTTTTGATCATCTAAATACCGAATTATTCTGGATGAAATTCATACGGTTGTCCGGCCATGTTGGAATATATACCTTTTTTTAACGGTCACTTTTGTGTGTGAAGAAAATCCTGATATTTCATTGGTATATAAATAATAAAGCAAAATATCCTCACTACATTAACCAAACGTTCCGTGACTATCTAATAGATCCCAAGAACGCAGAACTAAAACACCTTAAAGACGTATTCACTTCTCCAACACCGATACTCAAATCAAGTTGTTGACAAAGCTATATCAAAATCTGCCAACCTAACGTTAAGGACCCCTTAAGGTGCAGTCTCACGGTAAAATTTGTAGTAACGACCTAAGGGGATTCCCCTAATTTGCAGCATTTTGATTGGACGAAAAAGAAGTACGAAACAGTCGACCAATCAAAACTCGGCAAATAACGGAAATCCCCTGAAATCGTTACTACAAATCGCACCGTGAGAATGCGGCTTTAGTAAGTATTTGTTGAGATTTAGATCTTGAAATACTTACAGTACCTTGCTAGGACCAGTTTGGATAGTAATATACAACCGTTTATCAGTAGCATAACAGTCATTGTTGGGTTTCAGGTGTTAGAGTATTTGCTGTGGTGCAGTGTATGTATGGAGACCTCTGTACCTCTACTCAGTGTGAAGTATCTACCCTGGAGGACTACCCTATACACAGCAGTCTGTCAGTGTTACTACGATCTGAAATCTGGAGCCAGTGCCGAGGTAAGATAAGTCCATGCAGGGCTAATAGGCATCATGAAGTTGAAATGTTGTGACAGCGTAATCAAATTCCTTTGTCATGTCATTCTTTGTTGTCATTTTCTTTCGCTCATTGGGCTGACACACACTCATGGCATATGGTGTCAAACACAAATTAACTTGGTCTGTGGCCACGGTTCAGCATGTCTGTCTACTGATCCCTGATCGTTGAATCGCTCACTGCACAAGTTAGAGTTCCTCTTTCGACCTCAGGTATATAAGGGAGTCACATGATGTTACTCGGGCAATCACATACCTGGGGTGTCTTTTTCTTAGGTTGGTTTTTTTAACTAAAGCAAATTGAGAAGTGGACATGCAGTCTGTCGAAATACCTTTGAGTACGACATTAAACCCTGATCAGATGAACAAACCATCCAATCAACTTACTGTGCAATTCATTCGCAGAAAAAAAGTCATACTGGACAGAACAGGGTAACAAATGTTATTTAAGAAACTGTCGATTGTAAAGCATGCACAGAAACACGTAAAACAGAAAATGAACTTTAATGTGGAGCCTCTGCTGGAAAGTAAATGGCTGTAGCAATTTAGTCATGCATGGTAATGTTTATTTCATAATTTTGAATTAAACATTTTTCGTAGAAATATTATTGTGCATATTAGAAGAGAAAGTAATTGGTTGCACATTTTACCTATAAATTGGCACGCTGTTTGTCCCTTTAATGGTTTTATTTAATTTGGACTTTTTTCCTCTACAGTCCTTTGCACGTCGGGGTTTGTCTAAGATCAATGAACTTTCACAGCTAGAGTTCATTAGTTTGCCAAAAGAAGCTCCCCAAAATGAAATCATATTCAGGCAGTCCACAGTAAAGGTAACATATTTAAAATGTTTTTCTTTTCGCCAAGGAATTGTATTATATGTTATCTATCTCGCTGAGATGTGCCAACTTGGGGTCAGTTCACAAGGCTTTTGCATATTTGTGATTGGCATGTCAGATTACTGACAATGGTTAAAGGAAATTCACGGGTCTAGTGTTTGCTGTTCAACTATCAATCACAGTTCTAGGGATTTGGATAAGCTACAATGGAAACTAAAAATGTGATGAAACTTCCAAGCTACGTTTAAGTGTTACGTTTAACAAGGTTTCAAATTTTGTTTTCAGCAAATATTTATTTTGTCTTAAATGAAATATCACATATTTATTTCAATAATATTATAACACTTTTGTGTCCAACTTCCAAAAAGATAGGGCCTGCAGTCGTGGGTTAGTGGTTAGTGTGTCCACTTACTAATCCTACTTCGATGTACCATTCACAGGATTGAGTCCTCCCTTTGTTGACCATCAGGTATATAAGTGAGTCACACAATGTGGATCCAGCAATCTGGGGGGTATTTTTTTACGAGGTTTCCTCTCGGGTTTTTTAACTGTAACTTGGCAAGGAACAGTGTGAAGTGGACAATCTGTCATATAAGTGAAATGCCATTGAGTAGGACGTTAAAAAATAATTATAGTAAATTAAACCTACACAAAGAGTACCTAAAGCTTGATCCAAACTTGTACACAATGACACGTAGTTTACCATAAGTTCCAGATAGACAGTTTTTGCAAGGCAGCAAAATGTAAAAAATAATCTAAATAAAAAATTCAGTCTAAAATCAAATTAAATTTCTCAATCCATTGGACACTTTTTTACCCTTGGTAAACCTGCTCTAGTTGAATTACAGTTATTATTGAAACTATGATTTAATTTTTTTTTACACTCACTTCCAGCTATTTCCCATTTCCAAATTTTGTCCCTGCTTTTTTGCGATAGTCGACCTTTGTAAAATTGAATCTGATATCAATGAATTGTTTCTCAGTTACAATTTTTTTTTTTTGCTGTAGTTGTAAGCCACATTGTAGGGGTAGAAATTTGACAAATACTCTAATGGTCAAGCGGACATGCTACCTTAGGGCAGTTGCTCGCCTGGAAAATAGCGATGTAACAAATCTGAAAAATGACTGACCCAATGGACCAGTAGCAGATGCAAATGACTGGTCCGTAATTCTATCAACGAGTCTCTGAGCTGCGGACCAATGCGATTTCAACCCCTGCATTGTTTAATGTCATTATCGTCTCATTGGCAATGAAGCTGGCTTTTAACAATTTCTCCTGGCATTTGTCTATGATGGAAGTCATGATCTGCGTTTGTAGATGCTCCTTGAATCACATGTTGTCACTTTTTTCGCATAGAAGAAGAAAAACAAATGTTACAATATCATCTACCATGCAAATTTGTATAATATTATAGTCAACTAAAAAAAAATTTATTTATTTTTTTCCTCCACAGATGGCCATTATGGTGTTTAAGCGTTCAGTGTTTGAATCAAGACGGAAACCAAAAAATGTTCTGAGACCAAAAACAAGAGCCAATCTGAAAGATGCTCAAGGGGTAGGTAGTCTTATTGCTGATAAGTCCGTTGATTTGCCTTATTTATACTGTAGGGAGAAAGAAAGAAGATCTTTAATGAAAATCAAACTGACTACAGGCGTTTATTTAAAGCAATACCACTCCTCTGTTTCCTTACTTTTCATGTATATATATTTACTGTGCATGTAAGTAAAACTTTATGACATAAATGCTGGTGGAACTAAATTTTATCAGGCTGCCTATGATTTATCAGGTATTGCAACACCTCATTATTCTTTTTGATTTTTCCAGATAATTAATTATATGTAAATGATATTGAAGACATTTGAGTTCTTGATTCAAAATTATCAAACTTAGAAGACAGTTTGTGGTTGATATCTGAAGCAAACTTTGTAACTTAGGCAGTAACGCTAGCTTTGTTTAACCGCACTGTAACATATTTTCTCTTTGTGTAGTTGCCCTGGCCAAGGACTCCCACAGAGAAACTGTTAACTGACATGTTTGAAGGAAGTGCGGCACAATTTCTGGCTATTACAGAAAGCCTGACAGACACAAACAGACGTACCCTGATTACATCGCCTCCAGCATCAGACAGTGAACCAGAAATCCTGGACGTGTATGCTGAACTTATAATGGCTGCGCAAGACATTCTAGCTGGTAATCATGTAAAACATAACTGTTTTTGTTGTTTATAAAGGGGAACAAACTGAAAAATGCACTGGGTCTTTTCGAGATAACTTATTTATTTTTTTCTCTCGTGGGCAATGTGCAGGTCTTGTATTCATCCAGTAATGACGTTCACAACACTTCACTGTTTAGGGCTGTGTTTGATATTGTGGCTAATAACTGTTGGTGTAGACTTTTATCATCAGACCTGCCCACCTTGTGTATTTTAAAGTATTTTCTACAGATAATTTCAAATAGGCCAAACATGTTAAATACTACATAAAAAAGAAGCTATTAAAATACTCAGTTCTGCTTTAATGAAGCAAAATTAACAGGAAAAGCAAGAGAAAATACTCTATAAGAAATTTATTTAAAAAAAAGAGTACACATTTTGATTAAAAAAATACACATTTTGATCAGAAAATACTCCTTTAATAACATTTCCACTCATAAATTTCATTGAGGGTAGGCAGGTCTGTATCATATACCTGTCGTTGACACGGGACAACTCAAGAGGTTTCTTTGCTGTTCCTGTGTGGCTATTAACATGCTCTTTTCCTGTCCCAATCTGCAGCAAATAAATAAACAGATTTTGTAAAGAACTAATTTTTTTTTATACTATTTATTTTGTTTGATGAACTTTGGAAAGTTTTTGTATGTAGACTATATACATGCTTTATTATTTCCATCAGGAGGAGGCGGTGCCTTTAGGATACCCAGGGTGGGGAACGTCACAGGACTGGAGGCCATGAGAGGTATCAACAACACCAAATCTCTCATAGCCATGGCAACACAAGGTAATGAGAGCATCTAGTGGTTCTCTTTTCAAATATTCTATACCCATGCACTAGAGATCCAAACAAATTCTCACAAAAATTTCTATAGTGGACGAGACTAAGACAACTCTCTTATGCTATCCCAGGCCATTGCACATGAATTTCAGCCAATATTTGGGTCGACGTATGCCACAGACCAGCAAATAGAAGAAGTGCAAAACAAGATGGCCCGGGTGTATCTTAGAGTCAATGTCTCGACGTAAGAAGTAGAATAGATTATATTCTAGATTGCAATAGATCGGCACTATCCCAGAACAATATGAAGCATTTTAAAGCCTAACATCTTCCCTGCTTTTCCCAATGAGATCATGCAAGAAAGTAAAATTTTTGCCATCTCTGTTTTGTGTAAAACTCACCCTTTGCCCAATGCAAGAATTGTGGTATCAGTATTTTCTTATCCGTACAAAAAATGTTGCCCAGCTTCATAGCTACTATTAATTAAAAGTGGAATTGTCTGGTGAGGTGTGCGCTACACAAATCCTACTCTTATGCAGTCCTAATTACCTGGTGACACAATACCCTCAACACTAGGCTTCATTGTAACTCTGTTTGCTAGTGTTGCTCTATGAAACCGCCCTTTCTAGAAGTATATATTCTGATTGACTGCAATCAGTATATAATGAGGACCCATAATTTAAACAGTGACATCAATCACCGTAACTTTAAAAGGCTTCCTGCTTCTACACAGCACAAAGTCAATAAAAATTGTAGGTATAATTGTAGGTGTAGGTGTATACAGCCCTAATAGTAATTAAATATTCAGTGAGATGGAAGAGTCGACGATTTGGGCGGAGGCTGGCTGAGGGCTACAGAATGGACCTCACTTCATTTTGTGCTCAATCACGTTGTTTTGCTTGTGGGAAGGGAATCTGTCATCAATTTTACCTGCGCGAGTGTCAATCCTTGTTGGAATACACCGCCGTCATATAAGTGAAATACCCTGAAGCACGTCGTAAAACACCAATCAATCAATCAATTTGACCTCGTTTGGCACAATGCTAATTTCTATCCTTTACCATTGTTATATTAATGAAAGGTGACAGAATAGGGGATAACTTAATATATGTGATTGCCAATAACGATTGCTCCAAACTAATCAGTCTAATGAATAATTTCTATCTCCAGCTGACTAACCTTCTATTTTTGTAGAAGGCCAGGTGGCTGAGTGGTCTAGGTGGCCTGCATTTACTGCTGGC
>JAQQZZ010050693.1:0-10093 GCA_030265115.1 Mopalia vespertina | reverse complement strand
ATGGTGTTTGACTACTGTAACTGGGTGGACAATTGAACCATGGTGTTTGACTACTGTAACTGGGTGGACAATTGAACCATGGTGTTTGACTACTGTTACTGGGTGGACAATTGAACCATGGTGTTTGACTGCTGTTACTGGGTGGACAATTAAACCATGGTATTTGACTACTGTAACTGGGTGGACAATTTGACGTGGTGTCAGCGTACTGTAACTGGGTGGACAATTGAACCATGGTGTTTGACTACTGTTACTGGGAGGACATTTGGACTGGGTATCAGCATATTGTTCCGGCATGCATTATAAAATCGAAAATTAGCCAACTATGCTGTAAAAATGGTGTCGCTTGCCTTAGTTTCATTTGACACAGTAGCCATTTGAAAGTTATTAAACTATGGACTCTCTTCTAAACGGCTGATACCAGACACATTTCGAGAAATTTTTCCTATAATTTAGATTTTTGAAAGCAGGCTTACTCGTGTCAAATGGGTGAAATACGCCTCACGTGTACCTCAACAATATTCTGTACGTTTTACGAAAAAAAATTTCATTTTATTAGCTGAAATATGTATGTAATAGTTGCTGAGTGTGCCACTATTTTGTTTGTTTGATTAGGGTTTAACGCCATTCTTGAGGTTATTTCACTCACATGACGACTTGCCAGCCCAATGGGTGAAGGAAGTCACCCTCAACACCACTAGCAACAACCAAAGACAAGACAGAAAAACAGAGGATAACCACAGGACGTGATACAAAGATATCACAAACAGATCGGCTTCATGTCGCCCATTTGTCAAGAGAACACCAGGGCAATAGCAACCCCCTCCCCAACTATTAAAATCGTACGTTTGAAATACTTTAAACATATTATTTTTTATCAAATGGAGCAGCTGGATAAACAAGTTTATACTTGTTAACATCAGGCCTCGGAAATATTGCGTTATTTGCAAGATCTCGTTGTAACTGCTTATTGCAAGATTAATGGCACATTTGGAACAGCAAGGAACTATCAAATAAACACCTAAGTCTGTTTAATTCGAACCCATTGTATTTGCTAATAATGAACGATAAATTTGCGCATATAACATATAGACAATGGAAAACGTGTCAGTAAACAAACCGATTATTCAGCAATTAAGTATCTTTTAATAATGAAATGAAAGCAACTTAATGGAACGGAAACACTGTGTAATGTTACGTAAAAACTAATTACCTACATTTTCGGTGCATTATGTATATTGCGCTCCTAATTTGTTGTAATGTATATAGTTAATGTAGGTACCGTCCTGATGATGTTCATTTCACTAAACTTACCTTAATTACCCACCTGAGTGACCTGGATTTAATTAGGCCACCAAGGTACAATGTAGTACCTGTCCGTGCTTTTCTGTTTGATATACGGGGCAAACAATAGATGAGCAGACAACATATATTTATACACTGTGCTGTGTCAGCAGTTTACACCTTAAACTGAATCGTTTTAAATTCAATAAAATCGCTAATTATAATTTTGGGCAAGTTATACATTTGCCATATAAACATAACGACTGACCTTAATCTAATCAATAACTAAGGACTCGCTGGCACATACTAATGGCTTATAGTATAAAACCCGTACATTCTGCCTTTAGGTCTTTATAAATTTATTTTACAATTAGGGAAGAACATGTTTATTTTTAATTTTGCATGCCTCTATGCACCTGTGTGAGCCAGTAACCTCAATATTTCCAAAATCTGGATATCGTAATGTAACCAGCTGATATAAATTCAGCTACGGTCATGATTGCTTGGCGGGACCAAATAAACGAATAGAACGTCAGCTGAATAGGCCTGACCATTACAACACAAAATAAAGGGAATTTCTGACTTTAGAAGATAAAAATATCCTTACTAGGAAGCAATGCGATTATATACACCCCGAACTAGATAACGGTGACCCATATACGATATTAAGACAGTTTTAGTTTTTAACTCAATAGTTAAATTTTTTTTAGTTTCCACCAAGGTTGATTTTTACATTGAGTTTCTTTTTTGTAGTCGGCCACGTCATTGCTACCTCGTTCAAGCTCTCCCGGTACATCATGATAAAAAAAGAAAACGGTTGCTGATGTACGTACTTTATATTAAAAGTGTATTGTCAGCATAGCATAGTTTTCTCGTCCATTTAGATGCAACGTGAGTAAACAGAACGAGACAGAATCAAATGACTTAAGAAAGTGGCAATGAAACTTAAGTGCAAAAATAAACATATAAACAAAATGTTTAATTCCGAAACCTAAAATGTATTTTTGCCGTATATGGTCCACCCTACCATTCTACATTCTCCCTAAAATGCACACACTATATGAGGGAAATACAAAATTAAACTCTGGAATTTCCACCTATGTGAAAATGGTTCCGGCTAGTTGGAAACTAAAAATGGAAACCCGAGTGGTAAAATTAAAATACAAAAAAAAAAACGAAAACTCGATCCAAAACTAAACGTGTCTTTATATCTTATATGGACCACCCTGCTTTTCTACATTTTTCCTAAAATTCATTCACAAACCACAGGAGAAATGGCCTCAATCGTGTTTGCGTCTATTTAGATCCATAATTTCATATCGTGGTTAGGAGTCTTACCCCACATCAAAGTTATTGATTCCCGTTTAATACAAATTGCCACTAGACATCCCTGTTTTATTAAAACTTCAAGTTGATGAAGACATCATATTTGTGACGCTAAATGTAAAATATTTGTACACAAATATAAATATTGATGCAGGACCTCATTCAGTTAAAATGTATCCCGACCCGGGTCGTCCGACTACTGAGGTATAGAAACACTACGGTCGGATCATCCTTCCTATGGTATATTCTTTTGTTGCAGCATTAAGCCGTTGGAAAGTGTGCTTCACAACCCCTATTATACATTCAGTAATTGGTTGACATTTAACCGTTGGCAGCATTCTACAGATGCTCGTGTTCTCTTTATTGTCACTCTTAATCAATATGATCAAACATTAAAATACAGCCTACTATCCGCCCGGGTAGTGACCATTGTTGACATGTTACAGTGTAAACGGGGCTCAATTTAGATATAACAGGAATTTTAGACGTCAAGTTATTCTTTAAATCTACAGCTACACATTGACTACATCGCTGTTAATCCTCTAATCATTCACACACCTTCAAAATTAAGTATCATAGGAATTTAGCACTCTCGCTACCTTCAACCAGGTTGGATTTGTTCTATTCAAGGGCCTGAAACCCTCAGACAACTGAACAGTTAATCGTAGGCTAAGGTTTGGAATCAGTTCTAATATAGACGAAGACGCCATAACCGCCTTGTCATCTTGTCAGGGAAGTCTTCAAAAGGTATAACGATTAGGTGTTCACCAGAAATTCACATACCGGATTTGGCTTTATTTGTCTGGAACCAAACTAAAAATGCTTATTATTTGGTAGATCTTTTCAACTGTGATTCAAACAATGGTTTATACCCTATAACTTGAAGTATTTGAATCCGTATGTAGATAAAACCCCAAATCCCCTTCGGATTAGAGCCAGCAATCATTGGAGTTCCATTAAATTGCAATCGAGTTTTTATTACTCAAATATATTGTCTTTTTCCCTATGGATTATATATAACTAAATGTGTTTTGACAATATGCGAGTCGTGTATAATAATGCATTCAGATGGCTTATGCATTTAAACTAGCGATGTAGTCCAAACTGTGCGTTTGTTTTAAATGGCGTCCGATCATTCGGTGAAACCTTACGAAAAGATGTGTATTCTTTAACAAATGTATTCCGGTCTAATATTCCCGCAAACTCAGTAATTTATGTCAATTTGCAAACTGTGTTATGCTAGTGCACACAACCACAATAATATGTATTTTTTATACAAGTTCATGGACCAAAAGTATGTAACAAAATTATAAATCAAATTTAAAAACACAAACAGCGAATATGATGAATAACTGAGCATTCCCGCCTCCATGGTCATGCGCTAATATATAATTTTTAAATCATGTCGATTAACAAAACAACAATTTGTACCTACAAAGAGGAAACCAAACATAAATACTTATACAAAAAGCTTATCAATTTCACACTTTTCCAAAGTTGTATCCTTTGGGTTAGAATTGAGAAACAGGTAGAAAAAGGCTCTAAGAAATACATCAGTTTCTTTGTGTTCCAATATTACCAGCCACCAGGCATTTGCACAAAATGTACAACGACAATACAATCTCGTACGATGTTTTACGCTGATAGATTTACATGACGAAATTGTATCGTACATGTACGGTATTTTTCTGTCGTACTACATTTTGTGAAAGTGGCCCCTTCACTCACTTTTTAAGTCTTCTCAGGGCCGCCATGAGAATTTTTGGACTCCAGAACAAAAGGAATTACATCACCAAGGGCCCTATATGAAAGTCGTTAGTGGGCCCCTTCCTGAAACCTGGGCTTTTTCTATATGAAGAATTTTGTCATTCACACATTCACGAAAGCACACATTTTATTTGGTTCGTCTTGCTCAAAATTGTTTACACTCTTAGAAATAATGAGGGTTCTTTAGAAAAGAGGATGGTTCTAAATGGAACCATAAGGACAGAAAGGGTTCTTTGACATAATAAGATGCATGGAACAGTTGGTGCGAGGGTTCCATGCAGAACCATAATGGGTTCGATAAGAGCCAGGACTGGAGAACACTAAAGGGTTCTATTAGAGCCATATTTTTCTAAAAGTGTACCCAAGACGTCTGCTTCTCTCATAAAAAGACATATTATTGCGTGAACAAGAGAAACAAAATTCCATAGAAACTCCCACTGTAGCAGATATTTTCTATCTATCACTATCCTTAGCAGACGACGGTTATTTTCTATTTCTCTGTAATATCCTCTTGTGGGTTGACTTAATCTAAATATATGCAGTGAGTATTATTTGCTACATACTTATCACATATTTTCTATATACCGTATATATCGCTAATACCTTCTCTGGGGAAGGCTGTTTAGGTTATCCATAACAACTCGAGATTCAGATCTGTTTAAACATTTGTGATTGGAACTTTAATAAAACTATAAGATCATCCATTGGTTTATTGACATCCTTATGCTAGTGTGATTAATTTTTAAAAAGTATACATTCATAGGCCTATACACAACTTGCATTTTTTATGCTTTGTTAATTGAAAATGTTGCGTTAATTAAAAATGCGAGATCAACGCAATCGTAGAAATAAGGAGGCGTGGCTTGTGTTCATGTCAGTCACATGTGCGGATCCGCCCATCAATAGGTTTGTTCAGTTTCCACCTGAACATAACATTAGATTGATTAGTTGACCTTAATCCATGCTTCCAGATCAGATAAGCATGCATTAGTCTGACGTGACAAATAAGTCGGAGATTATATCATTAATTACACGCGATACATTAAATTGTTTTAAGGCATCTATCATATGATTTATGTAGACTTCCAGCTGATAACAGAAAGCACCCGGCAGATTTCGCAGGAAAAAAACGGTTCAAGAATATTTTGATAAAGAATACTCTTTTGTCGCATTCATTAATCGCACTTTCTTTTTCATTAAGTTATAGGCAAAAATCTAATGAACGTCCCCGTTTGCGTTGATTTCAGGCAATCTCTTATATAGGTTTGAAAGATTTTCAGACAGCCTTCGAAAAAAATTGCTATTTGGTGTCATTTTTCGGCGGCCTTTGTTGAAACTTTCACTATAGTGTCATTTCCAGACATGATTTTCGTCATTTTGAGCCAACTTTCCACAGGGCGTTCTTTTAGTTTCATTTTCAGGGATCCTGCATTGAAGCTTTTGGACTTGTTTATCTTTCTGGCAGCCTTCGACATGCTATTTCTGTCATCTTTAGGGACCCTTTGACGAAGCTTACGTTTTGTCATTTCAAATCTCCTTGCTTTACAATTTCTACTGTTTTCAAGCTACCCTACACAAGTGCGTTCCCTTTGTTTTCAGCTTCGTACAACAGACAACAAACTTTTCAAATCGATGTTGGTTTAATTAACTACAACAAACGAAAAACATATATAGCACGACAAAGGTATACAAATTTATCACAACAAAAATATTCTGTTTTAAATGTAATATTGACAAAGTTCTTGATAACATAACTTCGATCCGTAATTTGATAACTTTTGATAAATTCTCTTATAGCCTAGCGAAATTGGAGATTGCTTTATGTTGCCTTTGTGTGCTGAGAACTTTGGGGCAACAGTGAACCGAACTATTGTGGTATTTTTCTTTTACGCCGTGTGGTTGCCCTGTCTTGTCGCTGTTTGTTGCCTCTGATATTGATGGTGGTTTCTTTAGCTCATTGTGCTGACACGAAGTGTGGCGTTAAACCGAAATCAAACAAATACCTTGCTAAAACATTACTTCGCGTTATTTAAACATTTAATCCTTTGAATTGTTGTTAGCGTGAAGAACGTTGAGATTAGCACAAACCAAGAGCAGACAGTGTAACTTCTGATTAAGCTGGCATATTTGTAGAATGCTGGTGTGCGTCTAATTAATGGAAGAGCATGACCCTATTAACTGGTTCCAGCTCCCTTCCAGTACAGCGGCGGGTGGCACAACATTGTTACATTGTAATAGCTGCCATTTTGTTTATCTACGGACTGACACAGACAGTGATGAATTCGGTGCCACTTGCTGCACAGGATCTATGTAGAGCAAAACTTCCAACTTTTCATGATCCGTTTTCCTTTTTGTGATTATTTGTTACTTGTTTGTTTATTTGTTTGTTTGTTTACTTGCTTGGTGATCAATGTTGTTCTCAAGGATATTTAACTTATATGACGACAGGTTGTCCATGCACTTCTTACCCTGCCTTACAGCGGAGGGTTGGGAGGGAGTTTACTGTTGTCCTGCTGATCTCGGTGCTAAGGGGCAAAATAAAACCGATCTGTTTGTGATGTCTTTGTCTTACGTCCTGTGACTGTCCTGTGTTTTTCCTGATACGCCGTCATGTGAGTAAAATAATCTTAGGTACGGCGTTAAACCCCAATTAAACAAACCCTGTCTTAACTGATGCGATAGAAAACCGGTAATAAACCTCGCACAAAATCCACCACTAAGGCCAACGTCACTTCGGTTGGCTCACTCTTATACCTGAGGTATGTACACTTGGAGCGTTGAACCGGAGTGACACAGCGAAGGAGAATCAGTAGTCTAAAACGCCAACCACAGATCCACGATGACTGCATGGTTCCTATCGTGTTTAAATTTACGTTGTAGTAACATATTTAAAGTTATATAGTTATACAGAGTGTCGTTACCAAAGCATAGCATTTAGCATTTAATATCAGTTTGTGCGATTGCTGTTTAATATCGTACTCAAGGGTATAACAAGGTCCAATTTCTTACCCTGCCCCTCCCCCTCCCCTCACCTGAAGACGGCCTCGTAAAAAAATCACCGCTCAATCGTTGGAATCAGCACTTTATATTCATTCATATACATGTATACTATGGGGACTCGAACCCGTGAGCGGTACATAGATGGGGGTCAGTAGTCCGACGTGATAAACCACCAAACCTTTCGGAAATGGGTTGTAGCTGTAGGTCACATAATTAACGACATAAAAAGGCTGTACTTACAATGAGTAGTCCGACATGATAAACCACTGAACCTTTTATATAAGAAACGTATAAAAACGTACTAGTATATTTATAAGAATTTATAGGATTTTAAAAGAACATAACCCTGTGTTACAAAAGTAAAGTTAACAGATAGATTAGTTGTTGAACGCCGTACTAAGTGGAGGTTTTGTCACTTATAAGTGCTTGTATTTTTGATGGAAGAATCAATCGCGTATTCCAGGAGTGGCCAAGCAAGGTGGCGCGAAGGGTTTAATATCTACCGGCGTCACGCTTGTCAGGCTTGAGAATCCGTTCAAAGGCGATTTCTTAAAAACAATTAAAACAAATAATAAACAACACTGATTAAAGTGCATCAACACCCACCAACGTCCCCACGAGAGTGACCCATTTCACACGAAACTTTTAGAGGTACACAAATGTAAGTTTTCTGCCCACGTAGTATTTATCCAAATCTCTTTGGACATGCTGCATGGCTTTTTTCCCCGAATCAGTCACGATTGGACCGTTGTTCTAACTGACGTAACCACATTAAGTTACGTAACAGAGATAACGCACTGATGCTGCAAAACACTACATTGTTTTACACATCATGATTAGTGACTTTTCACCGCTTATACTTGTAAGCCTGTGCATACATCGTTTGTGATCATTTTATAGCCATGCTCCAAGGTTTGTGATCATTTTATAGCCATGCTCCAAGGTTTGTGATCATTTTATAGCCATGCTCCAAGGTTTTAGAAACACTCTAACGGGTATTTATTATTAAATAATAATTTATTAAAGTCACATGCCGCTACTCCAAAACTAGCTTTTATCAACGAGTTCTGATTTCATTATTTGACGATGGATTGGATTTTGCTCATAACTTAAATAAGTAAAGTCCAAATATCAATTGGGTACATATTTTGTTTTGAAGACGAACAATTGCTTATTGTTATGTTTCGTGTTTAATGTTGCACTCACATCCCTTTGTTTATACGTTATAACTCATAACAGTTCATTGGATCAGGATTGGACCATAAGACAGTCTTGATCAAATTTAAGTATTAGGCAGAAAAGAAAACATTGAAACAATTTTAAAACAAAAAACTTGTGTTGCTTCGAGTACAATTTAAATTCAGTCATTTCTGTCGGGGCGGGGGGGGGTCTTCAAAATTTTTTAAAAAAAATTTTGATAAGAGGTTGCACAAAAATGGTCTTTAATATAGTTAAATTAATTGTAGGCATTGTAAGATGTAGGAAAAAGCGCAAGTCCTTTGGCGTGGCATAGTCAAAATCCTAGTCAGGAACACACAGCGGCTAACAACGAAGAGACTTCTTTAGAACCAACAACCGACTGAACATGCGTGGTAGGCCTATACTTCTCAAACAAAAGAAGGTTGAATAATCAAATCGTTCTGTGTTAGAAATTTTTAATTGTTTTACTACTTCCTTCTTGGTAAATCGGATAAACTAATCTCATACTGAAAGTATACAAACAAATTACGCAAACATTTCAAACACATTTTTTTTTTTTTTTTTTTTTTTTTTTTGTAAAATGGAGCAAAGTCTCTTAAGAGATGTTAATCTCGCGCGAAAGAGACTTCGCAGTCTCGTGGCGGGTCGAGGTTATTGCGAGATGAGTCTAATTCGATGTGAAATTGTTAACCGACATGCCTGAAAAACATCAATTGATATATTTTATATTTTAATTGTAGACTTAAACTTTCGCTTGCCTCCACCGGGCTATATTTGTTAAATGTAGAGATACAAAGGGGGAGAACTGAGGATCAACATGACCGAAAAGTGCTGATAATTAATGTTGCGGGCCTCGTTACTGATCTATATCTTTATCTTAATCAATCGGTTTTTATTTTTATGACGGTTTTCCTTTTAAAACAAATTAAATCATGGCATATACAGGCTTGAAAAAACATTGCCTGCAGTGGGTAATCTATCTTTCATAACACGTCGGCAACATGCGAGACCCGCAGGACAAATTTTAATTAACATTGGGTTAGTCCGTGATATATAGTCTAATAGGTCATAAATCTGAAATAAAACACGAGGATTGTGTGGCGGGTGGTTAAGAGGGAGCTACCTGTTACCGTATCGCTCCTGCGATTAGGACCAACGCGCAACCGATTTGTTTGTCTGGTCTTTGTACTGCGTATTGTTATTGTTGAATCTTGTCATTGCTTGATGCCAGTGCCGTCGAGGGTGGGTTTCTTCGCCCATCTGGGCGTCGTATGATAAAACCTTAAGTATCGCCCACAACCCCAATCAGATAAGGAAGCAAATTAGAGTTGTTTGTCTTTTATGGTGATAGAAAGTAGGGATACACCTTTTTCTGGTTAAATTTGTTTTCCTGGTGAAATCCACTTCACTGTACCGATCACACTCAGAGGTCCTCTAACGCAATCGTATTCTCGCGAGAGTTTCTATAGTGGACGAGACTAAGACAACTCTCGTAGGCTATGCCAGGCCATCGCGC
>JAQQZZ010050682.1:0-10094 GCA_030265115.1 Mopalia vespertina | reverse complement strand
CTTTATTTACTGATAATATATGCATTAAATGTTGAGTCAAAAATGTATATCAGCGAGATCAAACCTGCATGGGACTAGTTCTATTCCTATTTAAACAAAAAATGTGGTAGATTATGTCTGTTAAAAAATGTGTAACACTATTAAAAAAATCTGATTTTCAACTTACCGGTATAGTGAGACAGAAAAGAAGAAATTAATAATTGGATTAAAAAGTCAAGAACGGATTTAAAACCGTTTGAAACATATTCACACAACTGAATGAGTATTCTCAAAGAAATATATTAAAAACATAGAATATGTTTGTTCAAACCATCTTTGAAACAAGCTATTACACAGTGTGTTGAGCCAGATTTTGAGAAATTGCGATTATGTGAGTGACATTTTGTTTGCACATAACCAGTAATGTCAATTTAATAGCAACATCGATCACATCAATGCTATAATAAGACGCTTTATGCGATGCCACGACGCTGGTGTCATCCGCAAACAAAATACGCCGTCATATAAGTGAAATACCCTTAAGCACGACGTAAAACACCAATCAATCAGTCATTTAACCAAGTGTGCTTATATTTTACTAAAGTTTTTTTGGACAGAGATAGGTCGATTATTTCACACAGTCGGATATTTCCCGATTTATATATTGGTGTTATTTTGCTTTTTGCAATGTTTGTGGGAACAGGCCGTTGACGAAAAACAAATTGGAAAAGTGCCCTAACGGTCTAATTACACTATTAGAAACTAGTTTGAGAAGAGATACTCTGACACTTCTGCACAGGCCGTAGACCATCATCGCTGATGAAAGATAACTCATTCATAATTAATTACACATGAATTCACCTCATTATCTCGTACATAGAAAACAAGGCCACCATCCCAACGATTCGATCTTACAGACGTATAAGCTGTATACCAAGGTGTGTTAAATAAGTGTTCGGAGTCTTTGTCCAACCAACTCTCAGTTAAATCGATCAATGTAAAACACGTGTCAAGACTATTGATATATTCAATCAGTGTTTTGATAAACGAAAGTGAATTTAATTGTATCTTGATTATGAAAGTCAGTTTTATGAGAGTTGATTTTGCTCCAGATGCATTATGAGAATATATGTAAACGTCTTCGTCAGTTTTGTACTGATGTACAATTATGAATTTCGAGATTGTAAATTAAGTCTTCAAAACCTTCGAAAATTGGGGAGGCGTTAGTTAATGTACCGCATGTCCAGAAAAGTTCAAAGAAGGCGAAAGAAGAATTAAAATACGACAGTTCGGTAATATGCATTTGAGACACCCTCAGTACGACTGGATTTATGTTGCACTAGAAATATGATAAAACATTTATTTGATTGATCTTAAAGCCACGAAGTACGATAAACGGCAACCTGTTTTATAACATACAAAAAATAGTACGGGTTCGGGAAAAAGTATAAATAAAAACGCTAATAAATTGATTTACCAACACAACCTGGCAAACCGAGTGGAGTTTAGACTGCAACACACGTTGAAAGGCGGAGTAGACCTCTGTAGCACTAGTTCTTGTTTTTGACCTGCAGGTTGCCGGCTGTCGCCAATCGTTTCCCCATTGATCTGTTTTATATACTCAACAAAATTTCAAATCAATTAACAAAACAAAAACAAACGCTGTGCATAAGGTGTTCACTCTTTTGGTGTCAATATATGGGACAGAAACAGAAAATTACTGCGACCACAAGAGCAACGGAGGAAATTGAAAGCCACCAAAAGTTTCTGCCAAATCCGTTTTAAAATCTGTTATAGCATTCATCTAATTCAAGTTATTTGTAAATTTAATTTACAGCATTAAAATTTGATGTTTCCCCAATGAATGGTATGGTTCATTATTAATCTTCGGATAATTCACTGTTAGAGAATTCGGAGCACTCTTAAGCAGAACGGCATTTAAGTAGAAAGTGTATTTATTTTAACGTCTAAGTAGCGACGGTCCTCTCTCAATCTCATATTAATGCTCTAATGCAACTAATGTTCGCATCTAATGAGACTTGTTACATAACTTTAAAGCAAATAATCCGTTCAAAACAATCAGTGAAGACAATCAAAAAGACTTTCAATTACATTTTTTCTATTTTTTTTTAACCATTTAATCACCAAGCTTGGCTATAGAGCAAATATGTAATATGTTCTGACTCCAGTTGTCGGAGAGAGTATTCGCTAGCACCAGATTAAATGGCTGATAGTGGATTAGAGATAGACCGTCCACATCATGGTCATCTAATAGTGGATTACATTTAATAGCGCTTCAAGCAACCGGCCCCTGATAAATATACTTAAATGTTTATAGAAAGGGAAAGGGACATTTGCATATTCCAGTGGCAATGGTTTAAAGCAACCAGTATATTTTGTCATGTGACTCATTTACATAAATGATATTGTTATAACTGAATGACAGCTCGATTCGTTTTCTGGCAAATCCGTTTGCTGCAGAAAGGAAAGATTTTGCGACTAAATCAGTAAAAACCGGTAATATGTTGTCAACACAACACACGGGTTGAAGCATCTGGGCTACTGATGCGACTGGGCTTCACGTGACTAGTAAATAGTTTTGCAGGAGGTCAAAACTGTTGGTAAGCACTTCATGCAATGTCTCGCACATTTCAAGAACTTCAATATTTAAGATTTGACTGACACCACGTGCTAAACATTTGTTAAACGGCGACTCGACTGTAAGCTAAATGACATGCGTACTTCAAATGCAACAATGAAACAGGAAGAATTCAAACTTTGGAACGCAAATAACACCATGTATGGCAAACTGTAAACCCGTGTATTGTGAGCTTGTTCCTACAGATCTTTAAGGAAGCAAATCGCGCGAGAACACAACGGTTTGTGATATCCAGTTGCCTCATTTCCGATGGATACGGTTGCACCTGTTATATTGTCAAATTCAGTGATTGTCTGTTCCGAGAAAAAGACAAATCCACAGGGGGGACTTAAACCCATGATACGTGGGCGGGTGAAAAGGTGGCCATTTTACAGCGCGTTATACTGTTCTTTAAAATGTCTGCTATTCTCTCAATGTGTTACCCCGTTACCCCACGGGGCGGCGAGGCTTTATTAAATGAAGGCACCTAGATTTGCCGTATTGTTTACCGGAAAAAAAAATATGAGGCAAATATTTTGTTTTCATAATTAGTAGGCGTTTGTTTATGTTTGGCAGTTGCATGCAACAGCTTCGAGTAGGGTTTTTTATTACTCTTCGTTATATATAGTATTTTGTACAACGCCAATTCATATCATTTGGAGCCGAACGAACATTCCATCAACACAGTAAGTTGACGATCGTATTTGCTTGATTTTGATCCACTAGGGGTATTTTCATTCTATGTTATTAACCTTTCTGAGATTGTAACGTCAATGGAGTAGTTTGCCGTACCGATTAAACATTTTTAAAACAGCTAAAAACACGTTATCTGTGAATAATTCAAATTATTGTAAGGCCTATCCCTATTTCAAACGATCAACTTTGTTGTCTTAGCTTTTAAGGCTTAACGCATTTACCCGTATATTGAAACAACCCTTATTGGAATATGTACATGGCACTGAATTTGAGTGATTTCTGTACATGTGCGTTTGTTTATATATATACATATTTCTAAATATTTAATACACTAGCACAGTAGTGTAGATTGATTAAAACCGATGAATGATCTCATGTTCTAGATAAACTCCCAGAGACAAGTTTCTAGATAGATCTTAATCTAGATATCTATTTCAATTTTAAACAAAGAAAAGTTTGCTTGCTAATCTCGATATATATATATATGTTCGCATTCGTGATTCGATCTATTTATGACATTAAATGCAGATATATACGCAGCATTACGCATTCTCACATTATATTTTAAAATCATTCTCCTTCACGCCTACACTTTGGCTGTTCATTATAAAATATAATTGATTCTACTTCCTACGTCGATACATTGACTCTTAAGATACACCCGGGCCATCTTGTTTTGCACTTCTTTTATTTGCTGATCTGTGTCAAACGTCGCCCCAACTATTGGCGGAAATTAATGCGCGATGGCCTGGTATGGCGTACGAGAGTTGTCTTAGTCTCGTCCACTATTGAAACTCTCGCGAAAATACGATTGGACCAGCGCTATATATAAAAAACGTTGCCAGGAGTTTGACACTACAGGTAAAATGGCGCATTCGTTATATTACACATAGAGTTCCGCGATTACAAAATTTAAAAAAAAAACGTTTTATGTTAAATCAGAAATAAACTAAAAGTGGTTCATCCATCAGTGAGCCAATTGGCAGACAGGGAGTCGGGGTGGGTGGCGGTAAAGCGAATCGTTTCCGGTAGACGATAGATTCGGGCTACTGGTTCAATATAGTCCTGTTGCAAAAAGGCCAACTGTTCTTCCTAACATTTAAGCTACCGAACTGTTAATTTAAAAAAAATCCTAAATCTAGTGTAATGTACAATTCAGTGCGATTATATTAGAGGTTAATTATATACTAAAAAATGTTATTATTTTGACTATATAGCCCGCATATATAGCGGTTAAAAATGGTTAAAATGGTTATTTACATCTTCTGGAAATTTGTCATTATATGGTTAGAGTCGAATTTAATGTCGCATTGTATGGTGGTATTTTCATGATACATTGTTTATTTCAAAATATAATTATGAATTTTTCCATAAATATTTCGCAAAATTATTCGCCATGTGTGTTTCATTCAATTAAGTGTAATTATTTCTTTTATTTTAATGGTAAGTTACTAGATTTGTTTTTTTATTTAAAAGAAGCGCAACCTGTATGGTATCAAAACCTAACTTTACCATTCTATTTTAAAATGTCTGTTAAAAGAGCTAAAATTAAGCATATCCAGACTCTTCGAATTACAGTTTTCGAAACTTCTTTGGAGCTTTACATTTATACTCTGGTCCATTTTATCTTTGAGTCAGACGATTGGTTGGTTTTGATGTAATCTGTCTTTGAGTCAGACGATTGGTTGGTTTTGATTTAATCGACACACCTCTGAAACGTGATTTAGCTTCGAAAATATACTGACCAATTAGAAGACATCACCAATCAATAGCAGTCTGTTAGATTTCCCGCACATGTGGAATAAAACGATTAGATATAGAAGCTTAACACGCCCTCCTTGTTTTCGCAGTTTCATGGTTTTGTCTTTTTGTCCCTTGTTTTGAAGGGAGAAATGAAAAAAGTACCAGCGGCTGCATCTCGGCGAAATAGAATGATTTGATCCGTATTATAGAATGCTCCATTGTCATGATTTCACGAGAACAGAAAAACACTGAATGTTTTTTTATACGCTGGCTGTATACAATTGTGCTTGTATTTGTTGCGAGAATTTATTTCTCATTGATTATACACTAACATTTAATATTTTTACTTTATTACAGATATTTGTTGGCAAGTGAAAGATAGAAATAAGGAATAGAAGGGTACGTTATTAAATAAAGTACGCTTAATGGCTGTAGAAACCAGCCAGTAACGAAATATTGGTTGATTGATTAATTAATTGATTGATTGATTTGCGTTTTACGCCGTGCTTAAGGGTAAAACAGTTATATGACGGCGGTGTATTCCAACAATAATTGACAAGAGTGTGTCTCAATGACCGAGGCCCCTCTGACTAGCTCTCTCATTAAACTCTTCAGTACAATTATGTTTCTTCGGTTGTTTTATTGATTTAATGTATTATAGAAATCGGTTAGCCAAAATATGGGGAAATGAATATGTAAATTGTGAACATCATTATCTTTAATTAAATTAAGTCAATAAATCAGTTAATGAACATCAATCAATCAATCAATCAATCAATCAATCAATCAATCCGATCTATCAATCTTTCAATCAATCAATCAATTCAACAATTAATAAATCGAAAGTTGGGTCAAGGTTTACGTGTGTCTATATGCGAAATGTTCACCAAACATTTGACAAACTGACTAAATATCAATGTTCTATTTCAGAAATGCCGTCACAAAATGGAGACCTTATTTACCCTGTTAAACTAGAAAATGGACTTTCCGAGAAGCTGTTGTCCAGTGAGATGTCGGTGGTTCCTAATGGAGGTTCCAATCACAAGTCAGTCTTGGATGATGGCGTCACAATATATGAAGGCGGTAACACAGTTAAACTGGAAAAGAAGATCGGACTGATGAGCGGCGTCGGACTAATTGTGGGGACGATGATTGGTCAGTTGTATGCTTAACGCATCTGCACTTTGTGTAAACTTAAGTCAATATTCTCAAAGTGTTACCTGTTATAAATATTTATTTTTGTTTTTTATTTGCCACCAAACTGTTTAAGTTTTATTTAAATTTGCAAATTTGTTTTTATTTATATAAAAAGAAGACTTGGCGAAGTACGATTCGTTTGTCATTAAATGTATATAAACGTTCTTCTAACGCGATTGACTTGGCTGTACTAAAATCTGTATTGCGGAATCACAAGGTAGCTTTTACATGGTCTTATCCTCTTCCGCCCAACACCAGCACAGTAAAATGATTTTTAATTTCTTCGCAAGACATCAATGAAACAAACTGTCGTCTTTTCCACAGGCTCTGGTATCTTCATTTCCCCTCAGGGTGTCCTGAAAAGCACAGGATCCGTGGCCCTCTGTCTGTTGGTGTGGGGCGCCACAGGTGTCTGGTGTACATTAGGTAGGTACTGAAATGCTCTAAGTACTTCTGTGAAGAATGCGCAAACCTATTTAAGAAACCAATACACTATTACCAGAAGTCTATCAAGCAGAAGTATGAAACCAACCATTACCCAGTCTCAACAGCATTGTGACTTTCAGTGGACTTTCTTATGACTCATTGCGCAAGAAATGGGGAATTTCGTTCGTTTCGCGCAGTTTAAATTTCAGAATCCACTGACGCCTTATGGGTGCAATATTACGTTTGAAAAGCGTTAAAAACAGTAATTTTGTACATACCTTAAATAATGTTGTACAAAAGATCAAAGCTTAAAACGCTATATCTGTATTATGACCATTCTTGCTTTATAACCCTAAGCGTATTTAATGGGTAGCACCAATAATCAAAACGGAAAGTCTAATTCTCTTGTTTATTGCTCAATGTATATAGAATATATACGACATCTAGCAAAATTCAAATACGTATTTTATAATTTTTTTCTCTAGGTGCTTTGTCGTATGCAGAACTTGGGACCATGATCAACAAATCAGGGGCAGAGTACTCATATTTACTCGAAACATTCCGACCAATGCACAGGACACTAGGGGGAATTCCAGCTTATTTATTCTCCTGGGTGTCAGTCACAGTTATCCGCCCTTCCGCCTTCGCGATTATCTCCCTTAGTTTTGGAACCTATGCGGTATCTCCTTTTTATGATGGCTGCGATCCACCGGCCTATGCAATCAAATTCGCCGCAATATGGTGCATATGTAAGTATAGACATCTTCAGTCTGCAGATTAAGTGTTTTTTGCTGGGAATTAATAGAATGGTTATTATTAACCTCCTCCATATTTGACTTGAAGTGACACTACAATCCTCTGAATACTGTAATAAAATAATGTATAAAAATTGATTGGGAAAAATACAAAACGACTTTATGACTGAAAACCGTTTGTATGTAGCTAAAATTTGAGCATTTATAAAAACAAATAAATCATTATGAAATACGCAATGTTTGTTTCTCTCAAGACTTTTTGTATGAGAATGTATATTATTTCATTAAAATACACTTCAATTTACAGATATTTAATTTGCACGATTTTACCACCTGCTTTAACTAACCGCTTTTATTTATCCTTTGAACAGGCTCTATAGCGTTTGTTAACTCATGGAGCGTGAAATGGGCCACGAATCTGCAGAACGTCTTTACGATAGCCAAACTTCTCGCAGTGGCCCTTATTATAGGCGGAGGAATATATAATATTGCCACAGGTAAAATGTAGTTCATAAGTTCATAAATATAATTTTTATATTTGTTTTGGTTGGATACATATTTAATACAGCATTTCTGCTATGTGTGTAGCCATGGGATACGGCTGCCAATCACTGCACAGTTAACCAGCTTCACGAGGTCCAGCCTCGTTATTTGACAGGCAATTGAAGCTTTACTCCAATCAATGGAGTAAAGTTTGCACCCGGAATGCTTCAACCGTGAGTTGAGGGTATTGTTTTAGAGCAAGTATTTGTGTGTTAAGTGGCATGAGTTTCGTTGAATCCACTGTTATTTTGTAAAAGGCCCTAATTGTCAGTTGTGTGTTCACCAGCTCAAAGTTCATAGTTCAGATAGAGTCAAATAAAACTCTTCTTCCAAGTGCAGTTGTGTTGTTGCTACGACATTCCCGTGAAAATGAAAAGACCATTTTATAGAACATTACTCCGCGGCGAAATGAACCTTCCCGGAAAGTCGTTTTGCCATTGGCGGATATATGCTGACCATATATATGTTATAACAGTCGCCAGGAGATAAACGGACTGGATTTGACAGTCAAGATAGAGTTAGCTCGTTCAGTGGTCATGTTGCACTTGTGAACATTTCCTGCCCAAAGGCGATGTTAAACACCGGGAAAATTAATATAAATAGTTATCCGAAATGATGATTTCCAGGACTATGTTTTAGAGACAGGAACAAGCTCTTTCATTGTATTCTTATGTGTTATCCAATCACACTTAACTATCAACGTATAAACTTCTTCCATGATCCTTAATGTACTTTGAACTTGTTGGTCAATTAAAAAAAATCATATTAAATAACTGAATGCAATAAATATATTTATTAATTATCCTGTGCAACAAGTCAACAATCTATCATAGATTAAAGATTTGATTTTTACTTTCAGGACAAGTGGGTGATCTGATGACTGGCTTTGAAGGGTCCACCACTTCCCCCGGTATAATCGCCATGGCTTTTTATGACGGTCTCTGGGCATATGATGGTTGGAGTAGCCTGAATTTCGTCACGGAAGAAATGAAAAATCCCTACGTGTAAGTAAAAAACTAAGTTCACTTGTTTTCGTTTTATTATATTTGTACACTATTAATGTATATAAAAACATCTATCAAATTACGTGCTTCACTGTGGACCTAGTCCGGCTTAGAAAACAAACTAGCATTGAGCTACGGAAGCAAACAATGTGACTTTGTTGATGTATTAAATATACGAAAAACATCTCGATTTTATTATAACCTTTTCTGTTTTTATTTCAGAAATTTACCCCGCTCAATTATGATTGGTCTTCCTTTGGTATCCATCAGTTATGTGCTCATGAACATTTCCTATCTAACTGTGATGTCAAAACTTTCCATTTTATCGACGCAGGCAGTTGCTGTGGTAAGTAGTTTTTAAAACTCATTCTTACCGACTTCTAGTATGTTAGACACAGATGAGAAACAAGTTATTTTGATATATGAAAATGCTGGTAAATGTTGAATATGTAGTAGGTATCAACTGCCGGTTCTCACAAAACGGGTTTAATGCGGAGCATATATGCACACATTTCCCTATTGCAGTTTGCTTTGCTTTCTTAACTGGTCTTGTATTTTGCCAATATAACCCTTTGGGCTGACATTACAATTGTCCGATTCCGTATTAAGTATTGTATAACTTAGATTTCCACGTTTCTGTTATATGAACTTCAGTCTGAAATAAAAGATAATTATTATTGTTTTTATTATTATTATTATTATTAAGTGCCTTCGCGCCATTTTTACTTTCAGACGTGGGGAGACCAGATGCTTGGCGTTGCAGCTTTTATCATTCCGATTTCCGTGGCATTTTCCACATTTGGTTCAGCCAATGGTACATGTTTTACTGCAGGCAGGTAAGAATCTGCTATGAAACCCCAATATAACAACCCTGTCACCAAGGGAGGTAATTCTTGAATAAGAAAACAGAATGGGAAGGGAGATAACTTGTTATCATTACGGAAAATCTTGAATAGCTACAATAGATAAGTGGTTCGGAGGTCACTTATCAGAGACAGCGGGGGCCTACGGGTGTGTCTTAGTGGTAAGCGTGCTGGACTGCTGATTTTCCTGACCTGAGGCCAATGTAGTAGTCATTGATTACTAATGAAGGGAGAGGGAGGGGGTGAGGGG
>JAQQZZ010050681.1:0-23436 GCA_030265115.1 Mopalia vespertina | reverse complement strand
ATATTTTCCTGAAAACCAACAACACGCAATGTTAAAGTATAGGCAGGCTGCCCTACAGTGCCATAAAGTGGCAACGTCATTTTTCAAAGGGACGTCACTCTGTTGTCGTGACGTCATAACTGGAAACCCTGGTATTGATTGGTGTTTTATGTCATGCGCAATGTTGATGTATTAATACGATGGGGGAGTAGACTGGCAGGTATTGACACTAACATGACAATAAATGACACATGTTTTGGTTTTGTTAGACAGTTATCCTCCTCTATGATAAGTTTAGACAGTATTCCTATGCTCCAAACAAACTACCGTTAATCAATAAACAGTGGGCTGAAGCAAGAGGAATGCTACTAATCTACCATAGATGGAGAACCAACGCTGACTATGCACCACTGAGTGGTGTATATTGTCATCATGTATTTCTTATTAAGATTGACGTCTCTTTATTACGATGACACCAATACACGTGTGTCCTTTTTAAAGGAAGTTACTTAAACTAAGACCAACTGAGGATCTGTATGATGTGTGTTGCTGTGGTTGTTACTTCTTACTTTCCAAAAATTACTTCGTGATCTAACCATCCACTGGCTTTTCGAATTCCTAAGTGGGTAGTTAAAATTCTTAAAGTGTTGAGCCCATAACGACTTAGGTTATAATAATATGCCCTTACCGAATGAGCTCCTTTCCTCAGAGTTTGGTAGGATACTTGTCTACGTTTTGGATTTCTATGAGTTAAAGGTAAAAGTTGCAATCTCTTCTGACCTGTAAAACCAACCATATCAGATAATCTTAGGACACCTATGTCAATTAAATCTATGGCCGTTTTATAATTATATACTGCAATAAAAATGTATACTGCAAATTGTTTTTCTATCATCAATGATTTTCTTTAAAATCAAAATACAATAGTGAAATGCGAGAGCAGAAAGAAAAACAGTTCTTTCATATCTTGAGATGAGCCAATTGACAAGTAACTCCACGGACATATCTCTTTAACAAATTCAAATCTAGACAATACTTTCTTTTCACTTACCTTTTTTCAATCGTCTGCGAAATGTTCTTGTTCTGGAAAATGTTTTTAAAAATACCATTTCATATTTTAATAGCTCAACCAGTTTTATTTGTCAATAATGATATGTCTGATATTTGTTCAAAACAAATTGAGTAGGTAAAATTGTGGTGTTTGGAGACATAGTTACATCACTGATTAAAACTCCCAGCAAACAATAGTTAGACCCAGTTATATCACTCTCAAATATGTTGCGGGATAATTATGAACACCTGAGTTAGGAATAATGAAAATATGTCCATTTAAACACAAAGTGGTATTCTGTCGATTTTCTTGCTGGAAATTCTATGCAAACATATGCACATTATGACTTAAGTATAACAAAAGTAACTGTGAATTCCTTAAAACTTTTGCTAAAGATATAAGTATTTAATATGAGTACAAACTGGAAAGGATTAGTTCTCTTCTGGTATATCCTCACTCCAACCACTGTCAGTATTATGAGTAACAGGCCACCAATTACAGAACATATGACCACCACTGATATATCAGACACATATTCCTCAACATGCTTGTATAACTCTATCTTTATAATACTGTAATTAGCCCATGATGGACCTGTAGACAAACATTGCATTCAAATTGAAATTAATATAAATCAACTACCAAAGCTGATATTTAAACATCAATAATATACATTGCTTCTCCGAGATTAAATATATATTAATGTAGAGAAAGACATTTACATATTTTGAATATCTCAAATATTTGTCATTATGCTTATAAAGATTAATCACACTAAACACAGAGATATGTGCGAGGATGTCAACTATTTAGAATTATAAATGTATCTACACAGGTGATATTCATTGCTCACTTAACATTTATTTAATTGTTGTGGAATATTTGTCATAACTTTTACCTTTCCTTCTCAAATACAAAATTAATTTCTTACCCATCTACACAGAACAGAGATAAATTACTAAGTTTAATACAAACCAGATGTGATAGGTGACAAATCAGGTCCAAGAAGGAAACTTAAAGTCTCAGGAGCTGGAAGGTATGTCTTCGGTGTGTAATAGTAACTGATAGAATCTGTGTTGTTAGTGGTCAGGATATACAAGTGCACTGTCACAGCCCTCTCACTTCAACAGAAATTAGTTCATCTGACATTTGAATAATTCCATCATAATTATATCATCTTCTAAAGCTGTTTTACAATTTTACGCATCCATATAAAGGCCAGTTCCCCTGACAGATATTTGAAGTCCTGAGACAGAAAGCTTTTTTTCGCATTAGCAATAATTATAAAGATTAAAATGGGTATGTATGATTTTGTTTAGACAGGTAATCTCCATAGACAAATTGGTGCCAAATCAACAGAAGCTACTTATGTTGAATGTCACTTTAGACTTTTGATTAAAACCATAGCTATTGATATCAAACTTTTATGTCAATCAAGAATAACTAACAAGCAAATGCGTAGCCACATTTCGGCTTGGCCTACACTCCATTAAGATGTATCTTATAAGTTACCCAGCAGGAATAGATCGTCGTCGTCTTGTGGGCGAAGCATCCACAGCATATTCATTCCTCTCTTCCAAGAACCACACTCTGGCTTTAGCTGTGGGATATTCAATCTGATATATCTCAGATACAGCTGCTGTAAAACTGTCTAAAGAATCAGCAAGGTATGTTTTGCTGACACCTAGAAATATGGAAACTGTGAATAGAGAAGGATCAAAGCTGTCCACCCGGACAGGTAGGTATGTGGGGGAGTGCTCCTCAGGTAATCCACTGTCATGAGCCCCGATATACAAAATATATGTTCTGTTAGAATCAACCGTGGCTGTTAATCGAACTTCACCTAAAAACAAACAAAATTAAGTTATAAAAAAAATAAAAGTAAAAATTGGATAGCATTTCACAATTTCATTTCATTGTAACTTTGAAGACTTGCATGACTGATTTATTTCACAGGGTCATTAGTGGATCTTCCTTTCATACTCACTTACTGATCTTTCCATACCCAATGGTCAAGTATCAATTTGCACAGGGTATGTCAATGTATGCATGTGATATACATTGTATATCAATAGTCATTAAACTATTTTCACCAATGAATTTCATATAACATAGAGATATACTTTAACACATGTAGGTTGAATTTTACCTCAAGCATAGGAAAGATGAGGTTATCACTGTTAATGTTTTATTACAAACTAGCAGAGATAAGAGTAAGGTGAACAGCAATATTCTTACCTGATTCCGCTCCCACAGAGAATAAGAAAAAGTTAAAACTAGGAACTAAATAGTATGTAACCTGTCCAGCTTCTCTGAGATCAGAATCCGTGGCATTGACAGTGGTGATGAGGGTTGTAAAACGACCATCATATGCTACCTCCTCACTGATATAGTCTGTATCGAATACAGGAGAGTTATCATTGATGTCTAGCACTCTAACGGAGACAGTGGTGGATCCAGTTAAAGCTAACGCACCACCATCAACAGCATACAGGACAAAAGAGAAAGGATCATGAACCTCCCTGTCAATAGTAATCTTGGTCTTAAGCTGTGGTACAGAATTATCGGTAGAAAACAGAGAGTTGGCTTGAGTTCCATTTGAAGTGCCCAAGTCAAATGATAGGGAAATCATTGCATTTAAACCTATATCAGCATCCGTTACATTTACAACCAAAGGGTTCTCCCCAGCCACTGAGTCATCAATTAATGTCCAGATATACAATGGCTCATCAAATACTGGTGTATGATCATTAGCATCAGTTACAGATATATTTATGAATATATCATTGTACAGTTTAGGAACCCCACTGTCGAGAACACGACAAATGAAAATATAAGAGTTTACAGTTTCCCTGTCCAGTACACTAGTGGTAGAGATATTGCCAGATGACTGATCAACAAGAAAGTGAGGTGGACCTAAGGTGAAAAGCAATAACTGGAACTGCATGACAGCATTAACTCCAGTATCATTGTCGTAGGTTAACACCTGGCCAATCACTGTTCCAACGGACACATCTTCCTGGACATTTATATAATCTTGTTCAGCGAAGAAGGCTGGTGACACATCATTTACATCCAGGATTGTAACAGAAACTGTAACAGAGGAGCTTTTGGGAGGTTGACCATTGTCCTGAACTATAACTACAGGAAAATACACAGACTGTCGTTCCCTGTCCAGTGTATTAACAACCAGTAATAAACCTGAGAGTTCATCAATTTCAAACTCATTATAAGCACTTTCAGAAGAAATATTAAAACAAAGTTCAGCATTTTCTCCAACATCGGCATCTGTAGCAATAATAGTTAGTACTGAAGTTAGAACAGGTGTGTTTTCAGGTATACTTTTATCATATACTCCACTAATGACAGGCGTGTTATCATTTATATCTCTGACTATCACAGTCACTGTACCAGTTCCTGTCAACTGAGAAATCCCCTGGTCCACTGCCTCAACAATCAATACATGCCTGAAATGATACACAATACAAATCATGGTCATTATCACAATTCAAACTTTTTGTTTTATTTTGTAAGTTACATTATTTTCCACATCTATGGAATAAGAAAAAATACCACTCAATCGATATTTGGTCATTAGGAAATGGTTTTACAGAATTAACTGTGGATTTTTTATATATTGACTCAACTAAATAATAACCCCACTAACTTAATAATAACTCCCCACCTCTGCGAAGGCTTTACAATGGATTTATATAAGCTTATAAAGTGACCAGTCTTTCTGGAAAGTGATCATGTCTGAGCTGCACATCTGAAATAGGCAGGTAGTGGAACATGACAGACATATAAACAACATGTGCAAAAGCTGGGAAGCAAACAGTACACACTGCCATGAATGTTTATGCTATCACAGCAAACTAGTTTTAACTATATATTAAAGCTAAACCATTCAGGATATAAAGTATGTAATAGGACAGGGCCAGAGCAAGACAAACGGATTGATAGACATACAAACTTTGAGCATAATCCGGGGAAGCTGACTATGACAGTGAACAATACCAATGTATAGGCTATTAAATAAAACAAGTTTGAGTTATATATGGTCAACTAGTCTCAAGATACTTCTTGGAATAGAACAGTGGGGTAGAATGGGACAGACGAAAGGAAGGGAGCATAAATGAACAGCACCTTTTTTAAGAAACCCCCGCAATCAATTGCAGGTGTATACAAACACAATGATACTTTTTTACAGAGAAAGAACTTTACATCTGTTACAAAATACACTCACATGGATAGAACTTCATAATCTAGTGGTGAAGAAAGTGTTATTATTCCCGTGACGCTGTCCGCTGTGAAATGAGTTGTTGGGGAGATGAGATATGTGAAATAGCCTCCACCACTAGCGGTGTCATAGTCCACTGCTGTCAACTGTGTAATGGAGGAGGAAACTGTAGTGTCTTCAAATACATACACTGTATAATTGGATGGTATAAACAATGGTGCTTTATCATTAATATCTAAAACAATCAAATACACAAGACACTCTACAGAGAGACTAGGAGTTCCTAAATCTCTTGCCTTGACAACAATGATGTGGCGGTGTTTTACTTCAAAGTTAAAGACAGAGTTCTGCTTGGTTGCAATTACCCCTGTACTTGTATTGATGGCAACAATATCTTCTCCAGAAATGAGACTGTACTCTACCTGGCCATTTAATGCACTATCAGAGTCATTGGCTATAACTTGTCCTATGATGCTGCCAGAAGCTATATTTTCATTGATCGTAAAGAAATATTGGTTCTGTGAGAAGGCTGGTGTTATGTCATTGATGTCTGTTAGCTGTATAGTCAGTGTCATTGATGACGATAGACCTATTAAATCACCCCTATTATCACTGGATTCAATCACAAGCCTATAACTAGATGGTTCTACATCAAAATCCAGCTCAGACCATACCTGCAAATGACAAACTTTATTGCTAAAGAGGATTTTAACATCTTCAGATAACTTGGATAAAAGACACTTTTAATTGCTCAATTTATGATACAGATTTTTAAAATTATTATAAACAATTGTGATAGTATGGGAATAGTCTGAACTGGTGATGGTAGCAATTACATTGTACAGAAATGCAGAAACAGCACTTAGAAACAGCTATTGCTGGAAATGACTGATAGTTAGAACAACTTTTATGAGGTAATTGATAGCTATGGTAGTCTTATTGACTACTGTGATAGTGTGATGTATTGGTACACCTCCAACCAATCATCAGACACTTTTTGGTTTTTTTTGATGGATGGAAAGTAAATACTCTGTTTTTGATCAAAACAAAAATTTAAATATAATTTTAAAAAACATTGCTACATATATATAGCTACATACATATTATCTTTGCAAGCAAATTTTTCTCTCTTCATTTATTCAAAATATATAATATATGAAACAAATTTCTAATTATTTTCTTATGGTTTTCAATTGAAGTTTCACTTACCTGAATTTGTCCAGATAATGTGTCAATAAAAAAGGGTGTTCCAGGTTGATTGCCTGAGATAATGGATAAGACAACTAAACCATCCATTCCAGTATCACCATCAGATGCTGAAGCAGTGAAAGCTATTGTACCAATAGATGTACTCTCAGGAATTGTCACTGACGCATTAGAAGCAAATGTTGGAGCAAATTCATTTACAGCTAACACTTCCACAGTAACTACAGCTGATGAGGATTTTACACTTGATCCTCCATCAACAGCTCTAATTAACAGTGAATGGGACATTTTTGTTTCATAATCAAGCTGATCAGCAGGTTCAAGGTAGATTTCAGTTCCTGTGAGGGTAAATATATTGTCATCATTTCCAGCTACAATGTCTAATGTTAGCTCAGAATTGACTCCATCATCTGCATCAGCCACAGTCACACTCAGTAAGCTACTACCAGCGCTTGTGGTTTCTGGCACAGAAACAAAATAATGATCAGAACTAAATGTGGGATAATTGTCATTGACATCTAAAACAGAAACAGATATTCCACTCTGACTACACTTTTGTTGTGGTGATCCTTCTGGTCTATCACAAACCTCTACTGTTAGGTTATAATATGCTGTGGTTTCTCTGTCCAAGGTTGAAAACAGTTCCAGTAGTCCAGTTATTGGATTAAGAATAAACCTATTTTCCAAATTCCCAACTGCAATTGAATAGATAAGTCCACTTGTATCTCCTACATCATTGTCTGTAGCCTGAACTACAACAATGGCTGTTCCTACAGCCAAATCTTCACTGATATTCACTCCATAAGTGAGGGAGTTAAAACTTGGAATATATTCGTTGTAATTTTCTATATTAATAAAAACATTTACATCAGAATTAAAAGTTCCATCTGTCACATCTATCAGAATACTATATGAAGACACAGTTTCAAAGTCAAGGCTTGAGTTAACAGAAAGTTCTCCTGTACTACTATCTAGTATCCAATCCCAATTAACATTGCCAGAAAGTATTGAATAATGAAGTGTGAAATAGTCAGGGTCCAGATCTGAACAAGATAACGTCATAACTGAACCTGTGTGTGTCTCGCTAATGTTCAGCTTTAAAACATCAGGGCTACAAATAGGAGGATTGTCATTAACATCCACAAGTGACACAGTAAAAGATGTTGAAGCCGATAAAGCATCAGCCAGTTTACTATCCAAAACTGTTACTTCTAATATATATGATGACACGGACTCATAATTTAATGTACGGTTTATCCTAATTGTTCCAGAGAGGGAGTTAATGCGAAAAGAATTATCGGGATCACCTCCTGTTATATAATAAGATCTGTCACTCGTCAAATCAGCATCTGTACTATTAAGCACGGAGAGGATAGTTCCAATTGATCTGTCCTCAGTTATTGTCACAGTGTAACTATCCCCAGACTCAAACACTGGTGATGCCTCATTCACATCTAGTATATCAATTGTGACTGTTATGTTCCTTATAACAATTCCAGCAGTGACAACAACAGTGAATGTATAAGACGATTCTGTCTCTGCATCCAATGCAGAGGAGACTGATAAAATACCAGACGTATTACCCACAGAAAAGGGGAATGAGACAGGAACTAATGAATAGGACAAAACATCATCGATATCTGAACAAGAGACGTTTTGTAAAATGAGAGGTATTGTTACATTTTCTAGAACAGTTGTGTAATAAAACATTGATGGACATGATGGGTTGTGATTTACAACAGTGTCTATTAGTAAACTAGCACTTGATTGCTGGGATGGGGAGCCTAAATCTGTCGCTATTATGGTGAGATTATACTGAGTTTCCATTCCACCTTTCAATGATCCTGATGTCTGCACAATTCCAGTTGACTGTCCAATTACAAATTTATCATCAGGATTACCTGAATATATACTGTAGATAATGGTACCTGTTAAAACAATAACAGAAAATAAAGTTAACTGTTATACGATTAAATATTAACCACATGTATTAACATATATAACCATATATTTAATGCATTAGTGGACAAAGTTGTGAAAAGGTCTGACAAAAAAATTTTGACCACATCAACCCTCAATAGATGAGGAAAGCTTGCTTTACAAAATAAGTGCTTTAACATTTGACATTGCATTGTTACATTTGCACCTTTATAACTGCAAAACAATAAAAATTATTAACACTAATATAATATTGTACAGTTCATAATCTTTGACAAGGTTGTAAAGATCCATATTGATTTAACAGATTGGAGGTATACCATACATGAAGGCGGACAATCTGCATCCGTAGCTGTTAACTGGATGATAGGTATTCCATCTGAAGTGTCCTCAGAGACGGATACTGTATATGGTGAGCAACAGAACAACGGAGCATTGTCATTCTCATCTACAGTAAAAAGAAAACGTCAACATGTTATATCATTATCAGATGACCATCAGTGATATCAGTGATATCAGTCAACATTTTACATGTAGATGCCAATATGTGATATTACCTGATGTCAACAACATGAAGCATGTCATATTAACTGGTGTTTACCTGTAGACAGATGATAACATGTTATTTTACCAGATGCCAACATAAATTGCTACAAACATACACTCTGACACAGGAATATCGATTAATAAAAAACAATTAATCATCTCATGTTCTAACAGGCCTGTGCTGTTGGGGAGAACTGACAAAACGGGGTTTCCCCATGGTTATGCAAACTTAATTTAGGAGGACCAATTTATAGGTTTCCCAAAATGTTAACAGTCTTTGTCTAAATTTGCATTTTGCTACTGATTTTGACAAATTTTGTCATCATAATAATCAATGATGATTGTATTTTAAAGCTATTTTGCTTGATTTTTCACAAAGGCCCATTTATGTATTTAAAAAATCAGCAAACCAGAGGAAAATCCAAATGTTAGAGGACCTATTTTCAGGTTATGCCAGAAAAGATTACAGCACAGGCCTGATTCTAACATATACATGTCTGTATGTGGATGATAACATGTAAGATGATGTCAACATAATTGTATTATATAGGCAGATGTTATATGACCTGATGTCAACATTATATATTAAATGGTTTTTAAATTTCAAGTGTCATATACTCATATTACTGCAAATATATTAAAAAACAAAGCAAAACCTAGTCTGCAGATGTCAAAATAATACAAATATGTGAACAAACTTTATAAGAAAACGTACTTTATTATTGAATTATACTTATTTCTTTGAAATCAACACACAAACAAGTTTGGACAAGAAAGGAGTATCATCAGCACACAGCAGTTAGCACACTTTATCTTAACTGTGACTCGGCAAACATGGCACATAGAAAAAAATGTAGTGGTGAAACCTAACACTTGCCACACACTTGTCCGGAGCAGGTAAAAGGTTTGCTGCCTTAATTGTCAATCTCAGGTTTCAATTGCTCTGAATGGCAAGTGATTTTTCTCCTGCATATTATGTTTGAACATTAACAAGCAAATGGAGTTTGACCAGGGAAATTACATTTTCCAATCTACTTGCTCTCATGGCAATTACCCCAGAAATTAAGGTACACCACTGAATCAGAACTGTATATCTTTTGTGTTGTTCTTAACTTCTGAACTCCTGTTAGAAGTACAAGTAAGATATTTAATAGTACTGACCTGTAATTTGAATAACCATAGTCACAATGATTGACAATGGCAGAACACCCATATCAGAGACCAAAACAGACAGGGTATAGTTGGGGGTAACCTCTCTATCAAAACTAGATCCTGTTGCCAAATATAACTGACCAGTCACTGAATCTAAATCAAAAGTTGATGAAGTATTTGTGAGTTGATACATGAGTTGGTTATTTGGACTGTCCGTATCTGCATCACTACAGACCAGCTGTGTCAGTAGTGTTAATGAAGCTGTGGACTCAGATGTACTGATATAATACACTCCCTTACTGCAGCTTGGACCAATGTCATTTACATCCTCAACATGGATAGTTAAAGAATAAGTTGCTGTTTTACTGGACGGTACTGAGCCACCATCTATTGCTAGTACATCCAGCATGTACAAAGCTTTTGTCTCTCTATTCAAATACCCACTCACTGTCACAACACCAAATGAGGGATCAAGAGAAAACTTATCAGAAAATTCCATGAAATAAGAAATATTCCCATCAGGTCCTTTATCCATGTCAGTAGCTGAAACAGTCAAAATTATTGACCCCAATGTGCTGTTTTCAAAAACATATTCTTCAGAGCTGGAGACTGGTTGAAACACAGGGCTGAAATCATTAACACCTGTCAATTGTATAGCAACTTCAGCATCACTGTACAGTCCAAAACCATCACTCCCACGAATGACTAACTGAAAAAATACAGATAAATCATAGTCAATGAGAGTGTTATTTTTGACTATGAGCTTACACTCGTTGGTGGGTACATACTTTTCAACTCTGAACACATTGTTGGGATCCCCACTGACAATGCTGTATGTAATATCAGATCCATCATCTGAATCCGAGCATGTTAATGATGTAACAGTTGTTCCAAGTGCTGTATTCTCTGACATAACCAAGGAATACATGGCAGGTGAGAATATAGGGGGACTGTCCTGTACATCTATAACTGTCACTGTAATTGTGGCTGTTGTGTTACGAACTGGACTTCCAAGATCATAAGCAGTTATCAATAGGCTGTAGTTAGTCTCGGTTTCCCAATCTAAATGGTCGGCCAAAGTGATGTTGCCTGTCTGTTCATCCAACCCAAACTTTGGGTGATATTCCAAAATAAAAAATACAACACCATCGTCTCCATCATCATTGTCAATAGCTGTAACCTGATGGACAACTGTACCTAGAACTGTGTCTTCTAATAAAGAAAACCCTGCATAGAAAGAAATACAACAAATATTTGTCAAACAGACTAAGAACATTTTCAGTCAAATTTCCTGGAGAATGCAGTCAATAGATGCCTTTGACTGTAAGTCTACAGTATAAGCCAGAAACCAAGACAATAGACAATATGTTTACTGAAAGAGGATGTCTTAATTACATGATATTTTTCCTATCTTAGTTTTAATTTCAAACCAGGTGTTTAATGAATATTTGTGTGTGAAAGACGCCAAGACAACTTTTTTAGTGAACACTATGCCAAGGTCACTGACAAGATAACAATGACATACACAGAAAATGATACGTAATTCAGTTGTTAGGATATGTTAATTGCTGTTTTAGTTTATATAATAGAACCAATACCGATTAAACCAGTTTAAACATGTGGAGCTGTAAGCGACAACTTGAGTTGGTCTATTGTCTACGCACTGAAGGGGGGTATTCAGCTTTACACACGCTTGACTAATTATCAGTGTGGCTATCACTATCAGTATCAATCTGTTCTGCCTTTAGGTTTAAGAACATTTTCCCTGAGACATGTTGAAAAGATCGAGTCATTACGGTAATGAAGACATAGTGCTCATTTTTACTAATATGGATGACACAAAATAAATCAAGTTTGTGTTGCTTTAAGCTAGGTGATCATCAGGGCATGTGGATCTCCTTCCTATCATGGTGGAACAATTTCCTTATTTGAGTGTCTTAAAGTGTGATTTAAGTCGGGATTTGCCTCAATCTACATGTTTTAGCCGCTAATATTACTCTGGCAATAGATGAAATGATCTATTTAAGATTGAATAATTTATTCATTTATGTAAAAAAAATTATAATAATGTGGTTATAAAAATTCCACTATATTGATTAGTTTATTGTACACGCATATATCTTACCACCGTCGTAAAATGTAGGTGAGAATTCATTGGCAGGAAGCAAAGTAACTGTGATTTCTATATCCTGAATGTTCAGACCATCTCCAACAGAAATCACCAGGTTAAAGACTGTTGTACCCTGCTCATAGTCCAGTCCAGCTCGCAGACAAAGATTAGAACCAATCATCTCAAACTTAGTGACATCCCCAACAGATATGCTATAGGTGAGCGTACTGAATAAGGCACTGTAATCAGAATCGGTACAGCTTAATGAGAGGAGAATGTACCCTGACAAGGACGCTTCACTAACAAATACACTGTATGTTAGTTTGCCACACTCCGGAGCATGGTCATTGACATCAGATATAGTTATATTTAATGATGTTGTTGCACTGTAAGTACCAGATTCCTCCTCAGCTTCTATCTGAAGTTGGTAAAATTGTGTTGTTTCTATATCTAGTTCCTTGTAAACTGTGAGAGTTCCGGTGTCTTTGTCCAAAGCAAATTGGTTATCTATGTCACCTGATAACAGGGAATAGAATAGCCGCCCTTCAGGTACATTAGAGTTATCTGGATCAACAGCAGTTACATCCTTAACAAATGATCCCAGCACAGCTGCTTCAGTCAGAACCACAGAAAATACACCAGAAAACACTGGTGGACCATCATTCACATCGCTGACATAGACAACAACCTGAACGGAGCTGGATTGAGCAACAGGAACACCACCATCAGAAACAATAAGCAGCAATGAATAATCACTCAGTGTTTCAAAATTTAAGGCAGCTACAAGAAAAGAAAATGAAAGATTATTCAAGAAGTATAAAAGCAAATTAAAGATCCACATGTTTTTAATTAAAACATACTAGTCGTGTAAAATGCTATGTCTATTAGAGATAAAATGAAGCTATCATTCGTATTTATATTTGGTGACCTGTTAGTCAGAGACCCGAGTTCCAATATTGGTGGAGGCAGCAACATTTTTGTTCCTCTACATTAAAAATAGATTTGGTTACAAGCCATTACAGCAACCATAAAAACAGAAACAAACTTGTGATTTGAATTTCTCCAGTAGCTTCCTCTACTGTGAAGAGTGCTCCATAAGGGTTTGGTGACATGGTGTGTGAAAGAATATCCCCATCTGAGTCAGTACAGCCAACAGAACTAAGAACTGTCATAGGATAGATATCACCATCTGTAAATAGATGCCAGTGTCAGCAGTATAGTTCATCAAAAAATAATCCAAATTAAATAGGGCCTGACAAAAGTACTTTACTTGAATGACACTGGTAACGTTCACCAGTTCATTTCTCTTTACTTCTAGACTAGTCCTTTTTTGGCAAACTCCTTTGATATTTATAATTTGGCTAAACAAACATTCTAACACATCTCTAACATCCATATAGCATAAAGAACAGAAATGATTTTTGTTTTAATTGCTAAGAACATGCAGAGAATGACTGAGGTAAAGATCTTATATAAAAGAACGAATTACCTCATAGTCACAACATTTAATTAATGAATAGATAATGCGTAAAAATGTTGCACATTTATTAGATTTATTAGATGTTAGTACTTTAGTGTGACAAAAGAATAGGGGTAAAATATAAACACTATTTTTAGTCATATGCAACTCTCTTTGGGTCCTTGTCCATCTTAAAATTCATATCTTAACATGTTCAGGGACTCTTTTGTGAGTTCTTTTTATTTGCAGTTATCTGATTGATTTACCATAAAAAAATCAAAACTTTAAAGAAAAGAAAAATTCAGAGAAAATGAGAGAGAACATGCCAGCTTAACCTGGCAGGCTGTGAAGTGAATGTTTTTGTCAATAGTACTACGATAACAATAAAATATTACCACTTTTGCAGACAGGTGGTGTGAGATCAAGACAAAACATATTGTTTCACAATAATGGAAATTATATTTTTTGACAACTAGTACTTTCCCAATTTTTTTTAACATCATAACGAAAATTTAAATCTATTCCTTTCAGCTAATCGAATACCTTTTATTAAATGAGCAGAATATATATGACATATACATACTAACACTTTAACGAATATCTATAATTTTTCATTAAAATGTGAGCACAAACCTGTGTTTTCTGGTCTGGTAACGATGATGAAAGAAGGACTACACACAGGGGGATTGTCATTCACATTGGTCACAAACAAGGACACTGTAGAGGATGCCTAGAGCATAAGTAAATTCAGAAAATAATACAATCTCGAAAATGATCTATACTACTTTTGGTCTCTGCTATACATCAACAGACTTATTTTTCATTTTTGCTATTATTTGCATAAAAAATTCATTTAATAAAACAAAATTCAAGATTGTCGGTGTAGGATTCTGACAAAAATCCAGAAGTACCTGTAAACCTGCTCCATCTTGAGCTGTTATTATCAGTGAGTAACATTTCGGTACCACCATCACATCAAAGTCTAACGACTGCAGCAGGACTAAATCTCCCACTGAAGAATCCAAGCTCATTACATCAGACACACTTGGGGAAGCTTAAATAACATAAAGAAACTAGGAAAACTACACCAATAAAGTCAAGAATTTTTTTTTTATTTGTTGCTTTCACAAAATAAAAGTCTGGAATTAGGATATATAGGATGACATATTGTGATAAGCATGGCGGGAATCCTTAAAAACCCATTCATTGTGTTAAACTAACTTATGTGCTACTCAAATCAATTATTTGTAAAGAAGAAATGAAATCGAGATAATTTAAATCAAGAAGTCCAATCAATTGTATCTTTAATTAACATAACTTCAAGTTATTCTAAGAGCATAAAACAAAGCATACCTGATGAAATTGTGTAAGTGAGTTCTCCATGTAATCCTGAATCCAAATCTGTGGCAGTGACAGTTGCTAGAACTTCACCAATCACAGTGTCCTCAGACCAAGAGACAATTACCTCCCCTTGGGAAAACACAGGGTTAGCTTCATTCACTGGAAGGACATTTACAGTAAGCCAGACTGTCTCTGTTTGCGAACCATCGGACACTTCAATAACCAGGTTATATAAAACTATACCGGACTCAAAATCAACACCTGTAAAACACAGGAAATAAAATATACCTTTCTAACTATACTCATGATTCTTGCTATCAAATTAGATACTGAAACATTTAAGTAAAACTTTGGTGGAGCATCTGCTAGTTAACCATCTCTGGGTTAAAATTCTGTGAGTAATACATATAGGTTATCTCTTTACTCAGAAAAACACAAAGACAAATTATACAGACCATCACAAGAAACCTTTCACAAATTCAAAAAAACAAATTTCAGGCCGAAAACCTTGGTAAAACAATTAAAACCAGTGACTCGCATTGAGCATATAGTGGCTTTAGCTCACCCTGACACAAGCATATGCCATGGTTATATAAGCGAAATAACTATTAGTACATAATAGTAAATATAACAACATTATAGCTTAAAAAGGCAGGCACAGAATTAACAGGTTCAAAGATATCTTCTGCACAAATATGTGGTTTTATACATTATCTCTATGGTCTTACTGTTGGCTAGTTTCACAACTCCACTTGAGTTGACACTGAAGATGAACCCAGAGTTTCCAGATGTTATCACATAAGTTAATGTATCAGACACATCCAGGTCAGAACACAACAATGCCACCACCTGGAAAATAAAAATAATATACTAGTAACAAAAATTACACTCAAAAGTACTTTTCTCATCACAATTTAAATATTTAAATTGGAAGATCCAAATATATATTTTATAAATAAGAGAAAAACAAGTCTAATATTTTTATCACTATTCTTATAATCAAAATTTGAATTGATTTGCAAATATTGAAATCCATAAATTAAAACCCTTACATCATATCCTGTGGGAAGATTCTCAAATATGGAAGAATAAATGGCATTATTGGAACACACTGGATTATGGTCATTGACATCAAGTACTGAGACAGTCACTGTAGCTGTGTCCGTATTCCCTCCGCTGTCCATAGCTAATAATATCAATTCTACTGGGTTTATTGCCAAAGTGTCATAATCTATCAACTTCCCAACACTAATCACACCAGAATCAGGAGTCACCAGGAAATGTCCTTCAGGATCTCCAGCTACAACCAAACAAATATATTACTAATTAAAATCGACATGTTTGTATTAGGTAATTGGGAAATAAAACTTGTGACCGCTCTGAACATAAGCAATTTCATTAAAGCCTGGAGCACACTGACTACATGTAGCTTCGGCGATCACAAAAACATGTAGTATCCACTTCCTGTCAATGGCTAAAATTTGTCGCTGTTGACAGCCACAGAGAATCAAACATGTAATCCATAAAGCATCAAAATAAAGATAAGACTGTATCTAATTACCACAGGAGTGTTCCAGAGTAATAAAATTTTTATTTTATCTGGCTCTGTTGAAAGTGAAACTGTTCTATTCATTTGTATATTCTTAACCCCTCAGCTTTAATCTGAACTTCAGCAGGGTAATAATGGAGGGAACTGTACTTCAAATAAATTGCAGCATATTGCAATAATTCCTTTTCACTAACAGTGTGTCTTCTTTGTTGGAGGGAGCTTAATGTTGCCCTGGTGCTCTCAGAGCTAAAGAAGAACAGGAAGCCGATCTGTTTGTGGTGTCTGTATTGCGTTCTGTTGTTATGTATTTGTCTCATCCTGTCTTTGTTTGTTGCCAGTGGTGTTCAGGGTGGTTTCTATCACCCATTGGGCTAGCACGTTGTCATATAAGTGAAATACCCTTGAGTACGATGTTAAACCCCAATCAAACAAACAAATCAAACAATATTTTTAACATGAGTTAGTTTTAAAGTGCTACATCAATATGAAAACCTTGAGAAGAGGACACAAAAGAATGCAAGACAGATTTAGCAGTTTCTATTATTTTGATCAGTTATAAAACTTGTGCTAAGATTACAGTAAGCTTTACATTGAAAACCAAAGAAAAAACCTGAGTTACGTAAAAGTGTTTTAATCCACTAACGCTACATCTTTAACCCCTGAAGTTGTTGACATTCAGACAAATAGAAAATGTAAACCTGACTGCTTCACACCTTATGTAAACTACCATTGGCGGCCATCTTTCTTATCTGGTCAAATAGTAGTACAAAATCAAAATTCTTACATGAAATAGAATATGTGACCAGACCATGCACTCCATAGTCACCATCAGTGGCAGAGACTGTAGCTAAACTAGACCCAGAGGCCGCATCTTCTGATAACTAATTTAAAGAGCAAAATTAAGAATATAATTACTTCAGACAATAAAGAAAACAACAGTACTTTTAGGGAGCTTTCTTGTCTTCTGTTTAAGTTAACTTTACTGATGTGTACTTTATATATTTTTTTAAAATATGTTCCCGTCATAATGTTGTCTTTGAATTTGGCAAATGAAATAATTTTAAGAAAAACAGCAAAAGTACACCAAACCGTGAATACAAAGTAAAACTGCCGCTCCCCATTCTGACATCTAATACTTACTGAAACTGTTATACCATGCGACAAAGATGTAAAAACTGGAGTGAAATCATTTGTGGGTGTTACAGTGATGACAACAGTGGCTGATCCTGTCAGTTCTACTGTCCCTCCATCAACAACAGTCAGTATCAGAGAGTAGTAGGCAGGGTCATTGGCAGGAGGATCCAGGTCTATCACGGACTGGGTCTCCAGTATATTGCCACCTGAAATCTGGAACTTTGAAGCAGTGTTTCCACTAATTATGGAGTAGGACAAGGAAGATGTAAGATCATTGTCTGTTGCTGATATAGTCAGAAGTGAGGTAGATATGGAGAGTTTTTCATTGATGTTTGTTTCATACAGAGAACTGGTGAAGATGGGAGGGTTATCGTTGACATCTGTAACACTGATTCTTATCATCCGGTCTACACTCCTTGATGGGGAGCCTCCATCTTTGGCAGTCACCAGGATATCATAATAAGCAGATGCTGATGTTGAATCTCTGTCAAGTTGAATGTTTGTCATCAGGGAACCGGATACAGAATCAACTCTGAATATACCCTGCTCTGAACTGCCCCCATCTTAAAATACAAGCATTCCTATCCCTTTTAAATGTTGTTGAGTAATATGTATTATTTAAAATGTCATCATATCAAACAGCAAACTACCAGAAAACAAAGTAAATAGTATGCCAACCATGACCTAAAGAGCAATCACAAGATTCCCAGGGTCAACTTAAAATAAGATTCCCAGTCTGTGTCTGTGTCCCAAGCTTAAGACAGATGCACATAGTTCTCAAATAAACCCTGTCCATTTAAAATCTTTGGAATTACCACATAAAGCTATTAAGTATTTTTCATCAGATATAAAACAAGATTCCTTGTGTCTGTGCTTGTCTTAAAGCTTAAGACAGCTTACACATAGTTCTGGACTCAAAAAGGTCACATTTCAACATCCATTTCAACATCTTTTGGATTTCCCTTAATTTAAAAAGTTTGTTAGCCGGCAGAATAGATGGCTTTTGAAATTCAATAATTTAATAACCACATAAAGCTATGAAGGCTATTTTGATACGTTTTTATTTTGGATACATTCTTCATCAGATATAAAACACTGAATGCTAGCCAAGTTGTGTACAGATACCTGTTGGATGTCTACATCAGGATAGTCACAAAAAAGTAAGTCAAGTTATTAAGAACTTAATAAAACAAAAACTGTCAAGAAAATATAATTTCCTAAATATCAGATTTATTTATTATCATTTGCAGAGGACCTGGATTTAAAATGAACAATATTGCAATGTTTATGTGAGTACTGCTCATAAATCAGAGGATAAATATCAACAGAGGCAATATGTGTATTGATCTTCATAGTGGTCGTCTGACAGGCATAGTGGCTGGTACACTTTCAAAACATGGATGCTACTAGCAGCCCAAAACACTTGTGTATCAATTGTTTGGGGGATTTGTCCTCTCTATCACATCCCTTTTATTGTTTGATTTTCTCATCACTCACTAACTTAAAGCATTGTAAAACATTTTGCATTTACCACTTGGAACACTTTTTGAAACAACGCAACCCATTGAATTACATGTATCTAATAGTATATCTAATAGCAAAACTTTTGAAACGAATATCAAATAATTGAGTTGAGTTCTGCATTTTGTCAATTGAAGGTTTTACCATCCGTAGTAGATTCTAAAGCATAAGAAATGATGCCATCCTGTCCATGGTCATTATCAGAAGCCAGCATAGTTAGTACTGTTGTTCCTATCGACACATCTTCTCTGATATCATATGAAGTGGTGGTATTGACATAAGCAGGTGTATAACTTCCCCAAACTGGATCTGCATCATTCTCTCCTGACACCTGAATAAAAAATAGAACAATATACATATTCTTAACAAAGATCTCTTCTGAACAATAATTAAACCACCTGATTATAACTGGAAAAAAGAATGACATGACCACGATTTCAATCACAAATGTATGTCATGTGTGTGACATGTTCCAAATTATAATAATGATGAAGTTTCCAGTTGCCAAAAACATTCTAGGTGAAAGGTTATATTGTATTATAAGTAACAGGTTAAATTGTTCTGTTCCTGGAAACAAAACACCAAATTGAGAAGTACAACTATTTATTTACAAGTAAATGTGTGGAATCCAAAAATAAAAATAATCTTCAGATCCGAAAATACTTAAACCTGCACAAAGATAGTGGCTGTTCCAGTGTTTGGCGCCACTCCCCCATCAGTAGCTGTAACAATGAGCTGGTAGCGAAATCCCTGAGCAGATAACACATCATAATCAAGAGGTGTTGTTGTTGTGAGTAGATTAGTTCCTGAGAGAGTAAACTTTGAAGGTGTGTCATCACCAGAAACCAGACTGTATGTTATATCACCATTACCTGGACTCTCGTCTGGGTCCTGACATACCAAAGATACCAGAATCTGACCTGTAAGTCAGAAAACACACTTCATATATTTCTCTACATTAAGACCATTTCTAATAAACTTGATGGCAGGTGGCCCTCATTAGGAATTAAATTTTGGTGTTTTTAAATAATGTATTGTGGTCCTACCTGATGGGAGGTTTTCGCTGGCTGTTACATAATAAACCCCAGGTGAGAACAGGGGTGAATTATCATTGATATCTGTTATAGTTATGGTGAGGCTAGCAGTAGCTGACACATCCCACAAGTCTGTGACGGTCACCAGCAGGTCATTAAACAGCACACGGGCCCCAGGTGAGTCTCTGTCCAAACGAGATACCACCCGAATAGATCCTGTTGCAACATTCACCTGGAAATAACCTGTGTCTCCACCTGAAAAGTAAAGAAAACAAAGGAGAGAGTCTATGGATAAAGAGGTTCAAAGTTTCTCAAAGCTTATCCTTGGACTGACTGACACTTTATCATATTATCAGCAGTTCTTAAGTTCCTGTGGAATTTGGTTTCCCAGGTGGAAAGTGGAACAGTGGCCTCCAACAACTTAGGTTAAATGGACAATAAGAACTATCAGTGATCCATAAGAAAATGAGGCTTCATAAAAGGTAATTTATGTGTCCGCATTTTTTTACAGTAGACGTTAATAAGGCAACACACAGTTTATTTGTTTAATTGGGGTTTAACGTTGAACTCCAGGGAGTTTCACTTATATGACATTGGATCATCTACTTCTCATTCTGCCGTAATGAAATAAAACAGAAAGGATTATAAGAACTATCCCCATGATTGTGAGAGTTCCCTTGTGTGACTGGCTCATATACGGAGGTCAACAAGAGGACTAACTTTTGATAGGTACATTGACAGGGGTCAACAAGGGGAATAACTTTTGATAGATACATTGACAGGTGATCAACAAGGGGAATAACTTTTGATAGGTACATTGACAGGGGATCAACAAGGGGAATAACTTTTGATAGGTACATTGACAAGGGATCAACAGTTGGACTCGCCGATCTCTGAACCATAGCTGCGCCAATACTATTTGTTCTGGAACATGTAAAGTGCTAGCAACAAGCACAGACACTGTATGGGAATGGTTTGTTACCAGTCAGTGAGTATGTGAGAATATCTGTCCCATCACCATCCAGAGCTGAGTACAATCCTGTAACCAGACTGCCGATACTGGTCTCCTCAGGGATGCTGACAGCCAGGCCTCCACTGATCACTGGGAAATGATCATTCACATCCTGCAGACTTACAGACAGCGTGCCACTGCCAGTCTTTGTGTTTGTCGAATTGTCCTCACATCTGTTAAATGATAGAAGTTAACACATAATGTCAACAAAGACCATAACGTATTGACCAAAGGCATAAGTGAAATACATTTACGGATAGTCTAACCCCCCTACCGAGTGTTTTTACGTTTCGCCGTTTTACTTCTAAACTACTGTGAATTTTGCAATGCATTTTCCCAAGTACCATACATGGAAAAATGAAAGCAGAGAAAATAGGTCAAATGTATTTTTGATCTGTTTTATGACAGATTTACCTCTTTCATGCTCAATTTTCTGAAGTAATTCAATCTTTTTTTTCACAATTTGTTTATAATATCGAATTGACCCATTCTATGTATCTTTCGCAAATAATAATGTATATATATTGTGAAATATAACAGTTTTTCTATAAAATTGACAAAAGCAGACCGTGTCAAATGTTAGTTGAATTCCATTCAAGCTGTGATCAATCTAGACTAACATCAATCAACCACATGTGGCATCAGTGAGTGTATATACACTGGCAACCAGAACAGCCAATACTAATTCTAACTAACATTCTCAATATACAATACACTAAAACTGTTGAAACGCGTATATGCTTAGCAGGCAGACTGTTAATCCTCTCCAGGTCAGGTAGCTACCTTTATTTAATTGATTGTCAAAACATCGCTATCCTTAATTCTCATCTATTCATATCTTAGGCCTAAAAAAAGGTGTCTTGCTTCCTCTAACCCGACCGTCCCCACAAAATAGCTCCGGGTTGTTCGGGGAAAAGAATTACCTGACCAGCCTGGCCGATTTTAATATGAAAATTATTTTTTATTTAATGCTGAGAAGAACTCTGAAATTATATTAAAATATTTCTTTGTTGGTATTTCCAGTCTCAACTAATACTCTATCAGTTTGCAAAATGGCTGCCGTGTGGTAGCTGGCACACGCAAGCAAAACAGAACCATTTCGAGAAATGGTTCTGTTAGTTTAACAAGTCTTCAGGTGGTGACTTTCCAGCAAGTAAAATTTTAAATTATCATTCTTTTTTTTAATCACAAATTGGTGTCGTGCAATTTAATTTCCAAAGGCCAGTTGCCCTGGACACTTATTGACTGTATACAACACTCCATGCTACAGGATTAATTACTTGATAGTTAGAATGAACTGTGTAATGTCCTCGTAATCTAAGGTAGTTATTGTTTCCACGTCCATGGAAAATAATCCAAATCTCCTTGTAGCATTCTCTGGATCTTGTAGATCTAAGTTACAAGTGTATGGAGAATTCCCCCCAGATGGAGCCACCGTATGCAAAGTTGTCCCTGCCACGGCCGACTCCAACAAGTTCACTGTCACAGGCAGAGATGGCAGATTTACTGGACCACCATCTGAAATATTGTTAGTTAGTAAATGTCAATGAGAAAGGGTTTAAAATTATGAAAACAAAATAGGTAGGCATATAATCTAAGTAAATAAACATAAATACAGCAATTTATTTATGTTTTTGTTTATTTCAACTTTATTTATGACATAGATAGTCAATTAAGCTGCAGAGTTACCAGTGATGATGGTCTTTGATACATATTAATGATGTATACCACAAATTATAATACTGTTACTCTTAACAACCCTATCACAATCTAACTTACCTGTAAAGATTATCAAATAACCTAAACTACAGAGTAAGATATAAATCAACTGTCTTGACAGCATCGCCATGGTCAGTATCACATCTTAGCTGTCACTTTATCCAATGACCATCTTGAGTATCACATCTCAGCTGTCACTTTAACGAATGGACATGTTTAGTATCACATCTCAGCTGTCACTTTAACGAATGGACATGTTCAGTATCACATCTCAGCTGTCACTATAACGAATGGACATGTACAGTATCACATCTCAGTTGTCACTTTAGCCAATGACCATCTAGAGTATCACATCTCAGCTGTCACTTTAACGAATGGACATGTACAGTATCACATCTCAGTTGTCACTTTAGCCAATGACCATCTAGAGTATCACATCTCAGCT
>JAQQZZ010050670.1:0-10094 GCA_030265115.1 Mopalia vespertina | reverse complement strand
TATTGACCTATATTTCAGGTCACTATTTGAGTCTGGTATAACTTAAAACATGTGATTTCTTTATTTTATTGACCTATATTTCAGGTCACTATTTGAGTCTGGTATAACATATAACATGTGATTTCTGTATTCCTGACCTATTTTTCAGGTCACTTTTTGAGTCTGGTATAACATATAACATGTGATTTCTGTATTTTATTGACCTATATTTCAGGTCACTATTTGAGTCTGGTATAACTTAAAACATGTGATTTCTTTATTTTATTGACCTATTTTTCAGGTCACTATTTGAGTCTGGTATTACATATAACATGTGATTTCTGTATTCCTGACCTATATTTCAGGTCACTATTTGAGTCTGGTATTGAGTTCGACTGAGGAGGAGCAATCTGCACGGATATACAGCCCAGTCTACACCTACACAACTGCCAAATGTCTGAACTTCTTCTACCATTTAACTGGTGACAATGTCGGGACCATAACAGTTTATATGAGCAGTAATGGTCAGTTAAGTAAACCATTATGGACTGTGTATGGAAATCAGCAGAACAGGTGGATAATGGGCACTGTCACTCTTATAAATCTGGAACCATTCCAGGTGAGTTCAGAACCGTACAATGGGATTTTCTCCCCATTTTGTCCAATTTTCGAGAAAAAAACATTTTACACAATCTGTTCCATATTAAAGTTCAGTCAAGCATTAGACCAATCGCTAAATGGCTGTATATTCAAATGATAGCATTTACTTGGCACTGGATGAACATTTCAGGGCTTAAAACCATTACCGGGCCTTTGTCCAAAATGACATTTTTAAAAGATTTATCTTCGCTATAAAATCATTATGTAAAGTATTAACAGTCATCTTTTACATTTTTTTGTTACTAAAACTTTGTCAAAGTTAATGCCGGGGTCTTGTGCTTATTGGATTCCTGGGTGGGTCACAAATCACCAAAATGGATAGGGGCAGGTCTGGTTTTAAGCCCTCGATTTATTCTCCAAGACAGCAAAATTTGTTGCAGTTATATTTTATTTACTGTTGAGTACACCATCATCATATTGGTGAAAGCCTGGTGTAAAACACCAATCATCAATAAATCAATTAATCAAATAAAATTATAACGATATAATAATGATAGAACATCCTATTTTATTATTTCTCATGTGTAGATATGAATAAATTTGAATCTGCCATTTTACATGTATGTAATGTCAGTCACAGGACGTGAAGACAGAAAAACTTAAATTACCGTGGTATGTTTTGAGCTAAAGCGGGTGGACTGAGGGAGCTTCCTGTTAACCTGGTGCTCTCAGAGTTAAGGGGCAACAGGAAGCTGCACTATTGTTTATGTCTGTATTACGTCTTCCGATTGCCCTGTCTTGTATTTGCTCTCAGTGGCATCTAAGGTGTTTTCCATCACCCATTACAGATGGAAATAATTTAGAGTACGGCACTATATGCCCCGATCAATCAAACAAACAAACAATCTTGAACTCAACAGGACAATATTATTTATTTGTGCGTTTTTCATTTACATATATTTTGTCCTTAAGTGTCTTAATTATGGCACTATACTGAAAAAAAATGTTCAGTTTGTCCAAATATTTCTGAAGTGTAAAGGTACATGTAGATTGATACGATGACACCAGATACTCTGAGGGAAAGGATTAAAACGCCTTTAAATTATGACAACTTGAATTACCTTTATTGTGGATTTAACAAGATTTTATTTTTAGGAATATTGTGGGATTTTTTTTGGTTGTTTTTTTTTTGTTTGTTTTTCTTTTTTCAAAATATATTTCTGTAATCTATGCAGATTGTGTTTGAGGGAGTCAGAGGTGCAACTGATGAAGGCACCATAGCTTTGGATGACATTGTGATAAACGATGGAGAGTGCCCTCCCATGGGTACATGTGACTTTGAATCAGGCTTGTGTGGCTGGTCTCAATCAATGGACGACACGTTTGATTGGGGGAGAATATCTGGAGACATCTCAAATTTTTATTCCAAAACAGGACCAAGTAATGATCATACATTAAATACTGAAGATGGTAGGTTATGGCTTTGGTGTTTTCCTAAGTGCCTCTGACAATGATAGGCAATGTAATATGTATGATCTGGCAGGCAGACACCCACATGGTGTTCACTCAATGTCTTACTTAATTGTTATCAAATCCGACAGTAGCGGCATAATTTAATTTCTTAGCTGTGCTGTCCATTTCTTGAAAAACTTGCTCATATTGTACATGTAGGTATAGACTATGAAGACAGAGGTCAAGTTTGACAGTGAACAAAATGTGAGGAATATGTATCACCATACTAAGACCTTGTTTCTGCTATGTATCTGGCAAAAATGGTGTCTGATTCTCGTCAAACATGAACAATCTTGTTTGATTTGTTTCTGCTCCAAACTTTGTACTGGATTTTTTCTTTTTTAAAGATGTATATGGAATAAAAACTTTTCTTCTTTGTTTCATACATTCTCGGCATTTAGTTACTCCTGTCTGTTTTAGGGGATTTTTTTTCTGTTTTTTGTTTTCATTTCCATGTCACACTATGACAGATATTTTTTGTTGCAAACAAGTAAAGTCTTTTCAGTACAATTGTAACTGACTTCTGTTCCAGGTTATTATCTACTTCTTGAGTCCAGTCTACCACAACAGCAAGGTGATAAGGCCATTTTGTTGTCAGAGGTCATCCCCATTGGAACTAATATGAACAACTTCTGTTTTAAATTCGCCTACAATATGTTTGGGGCCGATGTGGGCTCTCTTCTTGTCTATATTCAATATAGTGACCTTGATCAACATGTGGTCTTTAATAAATCTGGCTCATCTTTCCAAAGGTGGGAACTGGCCCAAGTCCCGATCTCTCAACCAATAGAATCATTTGTGGTAAGTTCAGCATAATCTCAATTATATATCTATACTCCCATTTCTATCTCTGAAATACCAGTTTGTAGGCTGATTTATTCCGAACCCATACCCAATATCTCGTTGGCTACATATTTATCAATACTTTATATACCATGTAAATGATCATTACCTTCTCTCAAGATGTCTGTAGGTCATCCATAACAACTCGAGATTAAGATCTATTAAGACATTTCTCTAAGTTATTCTAGAACATGAGATGATTCATTGATTTTAATTCATCAACATCCATGTGCCAGTGGGATTACTCTTAATATACTACAAGTATAGCAGATTGAATATTTTGGATCCAGCATAAATATCTGAAGCCTGTTATAAATTAGGTATTTACAAATGTTGACTTGGTTGATAAAATAATTTCTTTTGTGCAGATTGCAGTTGAGGGTGTAATAGGAAGCGGTCCAAGAGGTGATATAGCTGTGGACGATTTCGCACTAGACTTTAAGGAATGTTCCACTCCAGGTAAGTGGAATTCTAGTTGGTAATATGGAAAACGGCTAGAGTTTTACATCAAAACACAATCCATGTGCCGGCTTATATAACTGGTCCAATAATTAATCTTATGATCTAGTGTCAAGTCAGTCCTACCGTCTTACAACTGGGTAATGGGCAATGGCAAAACATCACACCCAACAATTTCTATAATAATGTACATGAATGGCGATATTGCCAAAATATTTAAATTATCTGTCTGAAGCTTACCTGCTACATGCCAAAGCCGAGTGTAGCTGCTCTTCAAGTGGATTGACTTACACTCCATATAATTCCACCCAGTACCAATAACAGGTGTCTGGGGGAGCATCTTGTTCTGGCACAGGGTTAGCAGCTATATTTTCCACAAGAATAAAGTTCAAATACGTTGGTTGAACTTAAAGGGAAGCAAAAGTCTTTCAATTTTAAATAATAAATTAAAAAAATAAACCTTTAAATAATTTTTTGTGTTTATTTACAGAGGGTCCTCATCTTGTTCAATGTAATGATCCAGGAAAAACTGTAGTGGCTTCCAATCAAATCTGTGACTTCAAAGTGGATTGTCCTAATGCTGCAGATGAAGATAATTGTGGTAAGTGAGATGTCAAACTGTATTGTAATCTGCATCACTTGTTTATAAGCTGCAGAAGAACTGGTGATGATGTTAGCTGGCATTAGGAAATATGAGCACATGATGAAACACAAATTAGATGGTAGATATTTTAGCTGACATTTAGCTGTATACAACAACATGCAATTCATCTATATATATTTTTGTTCCAATTTTACAACTTTTGTACAGCACAAACGAATTTGCACGATACGAGCAAAATTGAAGACAAGCTTTTTACTAAGTAGAACTATATTCTGAAACATGTAAACATAGCAGCCATTTGAACTTTATTCTCTGTGACAAGGGGCAACATGTCCTGTGCTTGGCCATGCTGTCTTTCCTGAGCATTGGAGGCACATTAATATTCCAACAAAGCAAAATGGCTTTATTTTGATGGTAGTTTTAGTTTTGTAATTACAGGTGAAATATGAGTGAAATGACTTCATATGATGTTAAATACCAATCAATCTTTAAAGTTAACGATGAAAGTTGAATGTGACTTCAGAGCAGATTTTTTTTTTTTTGTAGTTTTAGTTTGGCAATCACTGTTGAAATACTCTTCAGACATATAAGTGAAATCACCTATCATTTCTCTATTTTTTTTAAAAAGACATGTGTTTTTCCTTAGGGGATTGTGATTTTGAAGACGGTTTTTGTTCTTGGGGTGACCTAAGCACTGGTACGGTTGAGTGGGTCAGGGGTAAAAACCAGTCAGTCATAGACAACACTGGACCAGCATTTGACCACACTATTGGAGACGCAACAGGTGAGTAAGAAACTGAATACTTGTGTGGTTTAAGAAAGAACTATCCATGGTTTTCATGCAGCCTGATGTTATTAAAAAGGTGCAAACACAAACTGTTAGAATGAATTTTAAGAAAGTACTTATTTTGGTCCATTCTCACTGTGTGATTTGTAGTTGGTTGAAAAAAAATACAAAACACTGGACCAATCAAAATGTCACAATAAGGGGAAACCCCTGGAGGTGTTGCTACAAATCATAACGTGAGAATGGACCGTAAATCTTCCAATACTGATGTTTGAGCGATTCTTTTTTAGCATAATTATTGCATGCTTAATGAGTGCTTAACCAGAAAGAATTTTAAATATGTGTGTTTATAAGCAAATCGTATCATTCTGTATACATGTAATTTAGATATAGAGAAAAAGAGCACTTGTCACTAGCACATGTTACACAAACTTGAGAGTTAATGAAGTGATCAGTATGAAGTTAATATTGTTCTTTGTTTTGTAGGCTACTACTTGTATATTGGGCTAAATACTGGCTTAACGGGTGGATTTGCTCAGCTCTTAGGACCTAAGCTACAACCCTGTAGTTCAACATGCCAATTACAGTTCTGGTATCATTTTTTTGGAAAATGTATGTCTACTCCATTTAATTTACATTTTAAATATTTTTACACTTAATACTAGCCCGTCACCGTGGCTCAGTAGTTAGTGCATTCACCTAATAATCCTTCTTCGATGTTCTGTTCACATGATCAAATTCGCTTGTTGACCATCAGGTATATGAGTGAGTGACAGGATATGGCTCCGGCAATCACAGGCTGATTTTTCAAAGTTTCCTGCCTGTTTTTCGTAATATTTTAGCAAGGAACAGTGTGAAATGGACAATCTGTCGTTATATAAGTGTAATACCCCTGAATACACATCTTTAAACCCCAATCCAACAAACAAACTTATAGATGAGTAAATGGCAGACTGCTTTAAGCAAATAAACTCTGTATGACTGATTTCCTGACCGTTGGGAAGGTGTTGATGGCACAATAATTAAAAGTTGATTTCCAGTCGCTACTGTATGTGAAAGTTTCTAAAAGACTTATTTATTAAAAAGGAACTGATTTTTCATTAAGAAACTTTGGTTAAGGAGTGGTTTGATTATTCTAAGTAAAAATTATGCATCAGATATCACTCTGTAATGTACAAAGTGATATTTGTCGCGTTATTTTTGCTTAGTATATTTCATTAAGTTTCAATAACCCTTGTTTTTGATTCTATAGCCATAGGCCATCTGAGCATAATAGTGTGGGAGGGTGGTGAGGACACCATTGTCTGGAAGGCCAATGACGGAGGCAATAGCAACGACTGGAAGAAAGTCACTGTGGACATTGGCAGAATTGCCGCTGAATTTGAGGTGAAAAGATAAATAGTCACATTAGTTTGTGGAGATGAATGAAAAATATGATTAACATAATTTATTATTTATATACCTGCGAAATACAAGGGTTTTTTTCACACATAAAAGTGATATTTCCCTGCAGTGTAATAATACTTTGGTTATTACTCACTGAACTTTGACCCTGCCAGGACTACATTTCGGTTGTCTGCTTTCTCCAGTTTGATGGATTAAACGGAGGACTCTAGTGTAGACTGCACACCTGCAAACACCGATAATGAATTAAGAAATGGACCAATCATATTGTACAATTTATTTGAAAATGGATTTCAATATGTAAGTTTTGGTTTCCATACAACAACATCTGAGCAGCAACAAAAGTATAAAAAAAATTCATTCTTTTCCAACTTGCCGTGCTCCCAGCTGATGATCATTAGGGTTGTCAGGATTAGTAAAAAAATCAAACACTTTTAAACCTGTATTGGAATGCTAGATAGTACATGTTTACTTATGAAAATTGTAACAAAAATTTAATTTAGTATTGCATCCTGTCAAGTGTTGTTGAGGGGGTTGAGGGCTTATTGTCCAGCAATCTTGTGTAAATTGTGAAAGGCACCATACAGCTGCTGAACAACAAATTTGTGGGGTTTTTTTTGTACTACATCAATATATATTGATTAAGACTTACATCATATATTTTTACATTAATATATTATAGAGTTAATAAAATCACCCAGCTTCAAAGTGAGCTATGTACATGTACTATTATAATTGGAATTTATACTTTAAAAAATTTACTTTTTTTTGTTTGTTTTAAATTTATTTCAGTGTATTTGAACTCATTAAGCTGTATTTGACATTGTTTTTTAAAGTTCTTGACTTTTCATGTATCTGAACACTAGTGTTGCATCAGTTTAGGTTAGCAACTGATTTGAAGTGATGATATACATTTCTGGAAAGAAAAAATTTGCCTTAGAAGTGCTTGCATATTTGATTCGGTTTCAAAATATTTACGCCTATGACTGTACGGACTTTCACATTTCATGGCTTTTTTTTTCTTGTAGATTTCATTCCAAGCCAGTAGAAGTTACACTGTTCTTGGTGATATAGCCATTGATGACATCCAGTTTATTAACTGTAATTTTCCACGTAAGTTATCAATCCAAAATAGTTATCAAAAAATTGTGTTCCGTTTGAACTGTCTTGTTATTCATGATTATTTTCTATTCAGTGGTATTTGTGACTCCACAATATAGTCTAAGCACCCTTTACATTCTATAGATTAAGAGTCTTCATGTAACATGACACAAAATTCGAACACCTAAGACCATTTACTGTTATTTAGGTTTTACAGATAAAGTTATTTGTTTTCTTCAAGAATCCACAGTTAGTTATCCCGTCTCTGATTCTGATTGCTGTATATTGTGGGAAGATACTCTCAGGTCCTTTCAAAACTGCAGCCATTCGCTAAGTAGCATGTCTACTCACTATTCCTAGTTCGATGTCTCGTCCACGGGTTCGAGTCTTCCTGTCGACCATCAAGTTTATATTAAGTGAGTCACACTATGTGGCTACAGCAATGATAGGGGTGGTTTATATGAGATTTCCTCTTGGTTTTCCCCTGTATTTATAAGCTGGAACAGTGTGAAACCCATCGTCATATAAGTGAAATACCCTTGCATGCGGTAACTAAAAATTTTAGCCTAGCTGTTGACTAGTTTGCCCATGGATGTCAGCTACTCAAAAGTTTCCTTTAATACCCCCTGGGCATGATATTAGAACTAAATTATTGTTTGCAGCTCCCAAAGAGGTCTGTTTACAGAATGAGTTCCAGTGTCAGAGAAAGTCCTGTGTTCCCAGAGACAATCTGTGTGATTTCAGTGATGACTGTGGAGACGCTTCAGATGAACTCTCTTGTGGTAAATTTATCCTCTAGATGGTTACATTTCCAGTATGTTTCAGAAACATACAGCCAACCCAAATTGAATTTTTTGGCTTTGTTTAAGACCCTGTGTTTATTTTTCAAATACAGGTACATGTACCTGTAACTTTTTTAAAATAGATTTGATGTTGTGGCATCCTAATCTTTTGTGCCAAGTTATTGCAATATTTCTTTGTGATTATTGGTATGTGCCATCCACATGAAAATGATAAAACTACACCTTAGGGTTATTTAAAATATATAAATGCGTCCAAATAGTGTTTATTCATTGGTTTTTGCTGTTGTTGTTATTATAAGCCACTGTTTCTATCTGCATCACCTGTAGTTGTTCAGCAAAACCGGAAAATATATCAACTAAATGGATATATATAATTTCAAATTGTATTTTATTCGACTGTGGACATTTCAGTAACAAATATGACCACAACTAATGTGACTTCTTGTTTCAGATACCTACCCTGCTCGTTGTAATTTTGAGGAAAGTTTGTGTGATTGGACACAGGATGAATCAAATAAATATGATTGGAAAAGAATGGGAAAAATCAGATATTCTTACATGACTATAGCTGCACCTTCTAGGGATCATACCAAAGGAACAACTACAGGTAGAGAATATTGCTGACACAGTGTTATACTCAATATGTAAAGATTTACCTGAAATAGTCAAATAAATTTCATACAGATAGATGAATATGGTTATGTTCAAAGTCAATTGTAAGGAAATATTTACAAATTAGTAAATACAGTATTACTGTTGGTGAAACATACTGCGGTCCTCCAGATGACATTTAACTTTGATGACTTAAGCATATAATTTTACATGTATGTTTCACAGGTTATTTCTTATATCTCCTGCCGCGGTCAAATGTCTCACGTCTGATAAGTCCAACTTTTCAAGCTACGGAATCCAGCAGAAAGAAGAGAGATGTTTCTGATACATGTATAGTAAGCAGTTTTTTTTATTTTATTGAATTACTGTTACTCCATACTGGTTAGCAAGTGCTTCCTGTATTCTGGTTCTCTCTGAGATAAGGTGGTTCAGTTTCCTGTGGCCTTGTCCTCTGTGTATGTTGGTAGATGGGAGCTTCCTGTGGCCTTGTCCTCTGTGTATGATGGTAGATGGGAGCTTCCTGTGGTCTCATTCTGTCTTGGGTAAGGTAGTTGATGGGAGATTTCTGTGACCTTGTCCTCTGCTTTTGATAGAGATAGGAGCTTCCTGTGGCCTTGTTCTATCTTGGGTAAAGTAGTTGATGGGTGTTTTCTATGGCCTTATCCATTGTGTGTGATAGAGATAGGAGCTTCCTGTGGTCATTTTCTGTCGTGGGTAAGGTAGTTGATGGGAGATTTTTGTGGCCTTGTTCTCTGTGTGTGATAGAGATTGGAGCTTCCTGTGGTCATTTTCTGTCTTGGGTAAGGTAGTTGATGGGAGTTTTCTGTGACCTTGTCCTCTACTTGTGATAGAGATAGGAGCTTCCTGTGGTCTTGTTCTATCTTGGGTAAAGTAGTTGATGGGTGTTTTCTGTGACCTTGTCCTCTGTGTGTGATAGAGATTGGAGCTTCCTGTGGTCATTTTTTGTCGTGGGTAAGGTAGTTGATGGGAGTTTTCTGTGACCTTGTCCTCTGCTTGTGATAGAGATAGGAGCTTCCTGTGCTCTTGTTCTGTCTTGGGTAAGGTAGTTGATCGGAGATTTCTGTGGCCTTGTTCTCTGTTTGTGATAGAGATAGGAGCTTCCTGTGGTCTTGTTCTGTCGTGGGTAAGGTAGTTGATGGGAGTTTTCTGTGACCTTGTCCTCCGCTTGTGATAGAGATAGGAGCTTCCTGTGGTCTTGTTCTGTCATGGGTAAGGTAGTTGATAGGAGTTTTCTGTGACCTTGTTCTCTGCTTGTGATAGAGATAGGAGCTTCCTGTGATCTTGTTCTATTTTGGGTAAGGTAGTTGATAGGAGTTTTCTGTGACCTTGTTCTCTGCTTGTGATAGAGATAGGAGCTTCCTGTGATCTT